>JAIUZE010070432.1:0-55647 GCA_022085475.1 Heliosperma pusillum
TATCGTATTTCACATGTATATCTATATATGCATGCTTCTACTTTTGTATTTCCTTCTATGTACGTTTAATGTGATATGGTTGGGAGAACCCGGAGTTACTCCCCACTGATTGTGGCGTTCATGTTTTTCATGGATGAACAGGTTGCTTGATTTGGATGGCTTTTTGCTTATGATATTTTGGGCTCGGGTGTGAGCTAGCAGGCGTTGTCCCTGGAAGATTCACCTCTAGACGTTATTCTAGCTAGTTGCTAATCACTTTGACATTGTTAACCTTTTGAGAGACTACGTCTCTTGTTGTAGTATATTTCGTACTTTGCTTTGTAATATTGACACTCCTCGTATACTCCTTCTTGCATGTATAAAGGTTTTTAAAATACCGTATTTTCCGCTATTAAATTCACATGCTTGTTATGTTTTATTTCCGCATTCGCGAGGGTTGTCACATTAGATAACTTTATTGCATGATAGTTGATTACACCCTTACCCCTAAATAATAATCCTAGTGAACCTGAAACCCTAGACTTTTAATCTTATTGTTTTCAACCTTATTTTTTATTGTTTGCTATTAGCTTAGAAACACAAATCAAAAACCCCGAAAATTGTTACTATAGAGACGAACCTAATTTAACAGATTAGAATACTATCGCCTCCATGTAGATTCGATACCTTACTTACCGCTGACTATTAATTAGTAGTGAATTAGGATTACTTTGATTAAGGTGACGCAACTTTACCCTTATCAAATTTGGCGCCGTTGCCGGGGAGGCAACAGTTTTCTGTTTGTTTCTACTTAGTTTGTCTTTTTCTTCGTCTCAGGGAACCTAAGTTCCTTGAGACTGTTCTTATCCTTTTCTTTAGTGTTCGTTTATGCCCAGGTGTTCCAGGTCCGATCTCGTACCCTACGATTCCGAACCAGAGAGGACTCTCCGAGTTAGACGAAACTTTTGAAAGGAAATTCAACAAGCGGAAGACTTGAGTACGCTTGACACAGTTTACGCCAAATTGGTTGCAGAAAAACCATCCTTAGAAGAGGATACACACCTTTCTGCACCCACTAAAACCATGCCTACTTTAGCCAGCCATTCGGAGCCTACCGTTGCATCTATTCCCAAGGGATTCAAACTCCCTACTACGGGTAATGGAACCTTTGAGATTCGTCCATCTTATATCTATTTGGTGGAGCGAAACATGTTTGGAGGAAGCCCCACTGAGGATCCTGCGAAGCATATGGAGAAATTCACCAACTATTGTTGCTCTATTCCTTTAACACGTGGGGTAACGCAAGATCAAATCAAGTTGGTGTTATTCCCCTTTTTCACTACGAGACGGGGCAGAAGATTGGTTGGGTGAGTTAGATGTGGATGCACTTGGCATCACTGATTGGAATTCTCTGGCTCTTGCATTCAACAAAAGATAATTTCCGCTACAGAAAACCAACGCATCCGAAGTCAAATTACAAGCTTCAAACAAAGTCCCACTGAGGACTTTAATGAGGCCTAGGTTTGCTTCAAGAAACTTGTCAAATCCGTTCCACATCATGGTTATGATACTTGGTTCCTATGCAACTAGTTTTACAACGGGTTATATGATGATCATAGAGCATTGCTGGATTCTGCTGCCAATGGAAGATTCCAAAATAACACTATCGATGTTAATGCTTGGAAGTTGATTGATGAGATAGCTACTCACACTGCTAATTATGGCAATCCTAGGGGTAATGCGTGACGAGGAGGTTCAGAGAATGCCGTTGCAGCTCAGTTGGAGGCATTAACTGCTAAAATTGCCGAATTACAAACTTCAAAATCTCTGGAAAATAAACAAACGGTCCATGCCATGGTTCAACAAGAGCCAACCTGTGAAAGATGTGGAACAATGGGGCATAATGCAGTAGAGTGTATGAGTACGGTTGAACAAGTACTTGCTTTTCAATCCTTTAAGCAAGGTACACCATACTCTAACGTTTATAATGAAAGGACGAGAGAGCATCCAAATTTCTCCTAGCAAAGTCAAAATGTTCTTAATCCTACCCCACTGCCACCTCAGCAACAAGGTACCTCTTATGTGATTCCTCAAAATCGCAATTCTCAAGGCAATTATAACCGTCCAAATCAAGGAGGCCAAAACTTTCAACAAGCTCCACCTCCACCACCTCCAAGTAATGATATGGCGGAATTGAAAGCCATGTTGCGGCAAAGTCTCATGATACAACAAAAGAACGATGCTCAGATCTCTCAATTGCTCGCACATAACAAGATAGTGGATACTCAAACTGCCCAATTGGCAATTCAAAATCCACACAAACAAGCGGGTAATCTTCCTCCTGAAGGACACCCTCCACATGAAAAAGCCAATGCTATTACTTTGAGGAGTGGGACCCATTACAAAGGCCCGGAAATGAGAGTATGAAAGTTGCTCGTTAATATTTGGAAAATAGCAAAAAAGTGGCTCGACGAGTTTCTAAAAGTTCCTGTTTTGACAAACTCGATTGAGCAGCTCTTTTGCTCGATCGAGCAACCCCTGATCAAGCTGATAAGTCCTCTACTTCATCTTCAAAAGCAAAAGAAGCCGAGCAAATCGTCATTACACTTCCTTTTCCTCACCGCCAACATAAATCCAAGCTCGATAAACAGTTTGGAAGGTTTATGGAGGTAGTCAAGACTTTGCAAGTGAGTGTAGCATTTACTGAGTTGATCACTCAAGTGTCGGCTTATGAAAAATTTATGAAGGACATATTGACAAGGAAGCGGTCCTTTAATGAAGTAGAGACGGTTGCATTTACTGAGGAATGCAATGTTGTGTTACAATCCCGATCACCACCTAAGCTAAAGGATCCAAGGAGTTTTTCTATTCCTTGTAATATAGGATGTTTAACTATTGATAAAGCCCTTTTTTATTTAGGGTCAACTTAATGTTACAACCATGACCTTACAAATGGCCGACCGTTCTATTAAACACCCTTTGGGAATTTTAGAAGACGTACCGGTTAGAGTAGAGAAATTTTTCACACCAGTTGACTTCGTCGTCTTATATATGGCTGAGGACACCCAAATTCCTATCATCTTGGGATGACCATTCCTCCATACTGCGGGGGCGGTTATAGATGTTAAAAATGGGAGACTTACACTAACAGTGGGGGATGATTCTATCACTTTCAACTTAAATAATGCAATGAAACACCCCATGCTAGAAGAGACATGTCATAGGGTCGATATTGTGGATTTAACTGTTGATGACTGTCTCTCTTTGTGTTTGAATAGGGATCCTCTGGAGATCGCCTTAATTTCCAGCACTGTTGAAGATGGAAACTCACGGAGTAAGGAAGTAGTTGAGATGGAAAAACTGGTGACAGGAGAGGACTGCGAGTTACAAAAGGTGTATAGCTTAGGTAACCCCCCTAAGGTTACCGAGATAAAGAAACCTGAACTTAAACCCCTCCCCTCTCATCTTAAGTATGTTTTTCTTGATTCCCATGAGATGAATCCTGTAATTGTCAGTGCTAACCTATGTGAAAGCCAACTTACTTATTTGTTGGTAGTTTTAAAAAGACACAAGAAGGCTATAGGTTATAGCATTGACGATTTACAAGGTATTAGTCCTGACTTTTGTATGCACCGTATCCACTTAGAAGAAGACCATAACCCTTGTAGGCAGGGTCAACGTCGTTTGAACCCCACTATGCAAGAGGTGGTTAGAAAAGAGGTGCATAAATTGTTTGCAGGGATCATATATTCTATTTCTGACTCAAAGTGGGTCAGTCCTGTTCAAGTAGTCCCTAAGATGGGAGGGACTACGGTCATCACTAATGAGAAAAACGAGCTCATATCTACTAGACTAGTGACAGGGTGGAGGATGTGTATTGATTATAGGAAGCTTAATGTAGCTACTAGGAAAGACCACTTCCCTCTTCCCTATATTGACCAAATGTTAGAACGTATAGCGTGTCATAACTATTTTTGCTATCTAGACGGCTACTCGGGATTCTTTCAGACCTCCATTCATCCTGACGATCAGGAAAAGACTACCCTCACATGCCCTTATGGTGTCTTTGCTTACTGAAAAATGCCTTTTGGGTTATGTAATGCCCCCGCCACCTTTCAACGTTGTATGATGGCTATTTTCTCTGATTATATCGAGTCTGTTATGGAGGTCTTTATGGATGACTTCAGTGTTTATGGGACCGATTTTGATAGTTGTTTAGCTAATCTGACCAAAGTCTTACAACGTTGTTAGAAAAGTAATCTTGTGTTAAACTGGGAAAACTGCCACTTCATGGTAACTGAAGGGGCGGTACTTGGTCATTTGGTGTCTGGACGAGGCATCCAAGTGGATAAGGCTAAAGTTGAAGTGGTTGAGCAATTACCGTACCCGTTGAATGTTAAAAGTGTTAGAAGTTTCCTTGGTCATGCGGGGTTCTATCGCCGCTTTATTAAGGACTTTTCAAAAATTGATCAACCATTGACTAAGCTTCTCCATAAGGATGCCCTGTTTGTGTTTACTGATGAGTGTGTTAAGTCTTTTGACAGGATTAAACAAGCTCTAATCTCAGCTCCATTATCCAGTCTCCTGATTGGAATTTGCCGTTTGAGATAATGTGTGATGCCAGTGACTATGTAGTTGGGGCTGTTTTGGGACAAAGGAAGGATAATGTGCTACATGCGATCTACTACACTAATAAGACCTTGGATGATGCGCAAGTTAACTATGCTACCACTGAAAAAGAGTTACTTGCGGTTGTCTTTGCTTTAGATAAGTTTAGAGCCTATCTTGTGGGTTCTAAGGTGATAGTCTACACTGACCATGCAACCCTTAAATATTTCTTAGCTAAGAAGGAAGCCAAACCTCGGCTTATTCGTTGGATCTTGTTATTACAAGAATTTGATTTGGAGATCCGGGATAAGTCTGGTGCAGAGAATGTGGTTGCTGACCAGGGAGATTCCATCCCTATTAATGATTCGTTTGCTGATGATCATCTCCTTGCCATTACCATGGAGACTCCGTGGTTTAATGATTATGCCAACTATTTGGTTGGGGGAATTATTCCTCCGGGTCAATCTTATCAGCAAAAGAAGAGATTTCAACACAATGTCAAGAGGTACTTTTGGGATGATCCTTATCTATTCCGGGAGTGTTCTGATGGCATTTATCGACGATGTATTCCAGAGGGTGAGGTACCTGCCATCCTTTCTCATTGTCACTCTTCTCCTTATGGCGGTCATCACGGTCCCTCAAGGACATTTGCTAAGGTAATGCAGTCGGCTTTTTACAGGCCGACTATTCTCAAGGATGCTACTACATTTGTCCGTTCCTGTGAAGCGTGTCAAAGGACGGGTAATATTTCGCACATGCATGAGATGCCTCAAACGGGTATTTTGGAAGTTGAGATATTCGATGTTTGGGGTATTGACTACCAAGGGCCATTCTCATCTTCCCATGGTAATCAATATATTGTAGTAGCGGTCGACTATGTCTCCAAATGGGTGGAAGCTATTGCCACTCCCACTTGCGATGCCAAAGCGGTTGTTAAACTGTTTCAGAACATCATATTCCCGCGATTTGGGGTCCCATGTGCTCTCATTAGCGATGGAGGGAAGCATTTCAATGAACGCCATCTTAACACTTTATTGAAGAAATATGGCGTTACATATCGTCGGGGGTTAAGTTATCATCCGCAGACAAGTGGCCAGGTGGAGATTTCTAATAGGGAGATTAAGTCCATCCTTAAGAAAGTTGTGAGTAAATCCAGGAACGATTAGAGTCGTAAACTCGATGACACTTTATGGGCTTACAGAACTGCTTTTAAGACTCCAATAGATTCTTCTCCATACCGGTTAGTCTATGGCAAGGCATGCCATTTACCGGTAGAACTTGAGTATAAGGCTATGTGGGCCATTAAAGAGCTTAATATGGATCCCTCACTGGCAGGTGAGAAACGACTTATGCAATTGAACGAGCTTGATGAGTTTCGATTGCATGCCTATGATAATGCTCGGGTTTACAAGGAGAAGACAAAGAAGTGGCACGACAAGCATAGAGTGCAGCGGGAATTTAAAGTTGGTGATAAAGTATTATTATTTAACTCCCGTTTGCGTTTGTTTCCAGGTAAACTCAAGTCCAGATGGTCGGGACCGTTCACAGTTACCGAGATGAACAAGTTTGGGTCGGTTACGCTACAAACCGACAAGGGTGAAACTTTCAAAGTCAATTGTCAAAGCTTGAAGATCTATTATGATGGGGCATTTATAGGAGTGATAGAGGTCGTTGACCTTTTTACTCTTGATAAATCACCATGACTTTGAGGTAACACGGTCGTGCGGGACCGATATAAACCAGCACTACCCGAGAGGCAACCCGGTATTTAATTGTATTTCATTTGTAAATTTTATTTAAAATGCATTTTAGTTAGCAATTAGCTTAGTTATTAATGTTATAGTTTAATTAGATTTAGTTTGGATAGTTAATATTGGTCTACTTTATGCTTAGAGTGCGGTGAGGGAGAGATCTAACAATTTTATTAAGTGCTTGAAGGAAGTAAAATTATGTGTCGATTTAAGAACGAAAACAAAAAGAAGAAAAAAAAAAGAGGGGAAATTATGCGCCTTCACTAGGCTGCTCAATCGAGCAGAGTGGTGCTGCTCGATCGAGTTTGACATACACTTCATCTATCCGAGACTTGAGCAAATCTCAAAAAACTGAGTTTTCTGGGTTGCTTGATCGAGCAGACCTGACTTGCTCGATCGAGTCAGTCCGGTCCGACCGGTTCCGCTGCTTTAAACAGGTTTTTCCCCAAATGTTTTTCATTCTTCTTCATTATTTCGACTAAACTCTTTCTCTCTCACCCATATTCTCTCATAAACCTCATTCAAACACACCAAAATCATCAATTCTTCATCTTATTATCATCAACAATCATCATCCTACTTGTTTCAAGTGCAATTTTTGAAGAAATTGGTGTTCTTGCTCCCTAATTTTGCCCCAAACGTGAATTCTAGGGTTTGCTTCTCATTATTTGATTTTGTGCTTTTAATTGTTGTTTGTTGCTTCCTTTCTTCGTTCTTTAGTAATTAATCACTCTTACATTGCTAATTGCTCCGTCTTACTCGTTTTATAGACCCAAATTTGATTTTTTTTTAACCGAGGCTTTGGTAGATCCGTCTTTGTGAGCATATTGTGGTGTTTGTGTGCTTTATTTGCTTCAATTCGTCATGTCTAAACAAGGAGGTAGTAATAAGCGCCCTAGGGTACCCCGTCTCATCCGACAACCTCAAATTCAAGCGATTCCTAGTACCCGACTTACCCATGGATCGTTTTTAGCACACAAGATCAACATGATCAGTTTCAAATGCTTATGGGTCGTCCTATGGACCCTACCCGATGTGTGTGCCCCACCGTTCTTGATGCCCTCGGTTTGGGTGATGCAATTTATTCTATGTTTGACCGAATCGGGTTTGGTGGGTTATATTCCCTTAACGAGCTTTCTTACCGACCATTGACACTTGAATTCTTTAGTTCTTTTTAAATGGGACGAAGTAAATACGAGTGTGTCTTTTCGATTGCTTAATAGGGATTTCGAGTTCTCTTATGATGAGTTAGCGGGTCATTTGGGTATTTCTCGTGGTGATGATGATGCTGATTTTATTGCTATTCCTTCCGGCTTTCAAGCCGTTGAATATTTTTCTCTATTTACTGTTCTTCCTAACCCACGTGACAATGATGTGCAACATCCTTGTTTGAGGTTGTTTCTGCGTTTCTTTAGCCTTATTCTGTTTGCTAGGAAGGACCTTAGTAAATTGAATTCTCATGAGGTTTTATTGCTTGCATCCACCCTCAAACCCAAACATGAGAATATTTTTCAGTTTCACCCGGTTGGGTTGGTGTGTTATGCTCTTTGGAGAGTCAATTCCCCTACCCAACATTTCTTGGATTGTGGTGCTTTGGTCACTAGGTTGGCTAGGCGACTTGCTGGGTTTGGGGGAGGCCGTCGGTACACACCCTTGACCGAAATACATGCTCTTAGGGTCGACGAGGAGTACTTGCGCCACACCTTATGCTGGATTAATGATTTAGGTAACCCTCAATTTCAGTGGCAAGTACGGGGGTCTCAATGGATAGCTCTTCCTGACACCAGTTAACGTCTACCTTCTACGGAGCTGTTGCCTGCCCATGATCCTGAGACTGAACCTACCCCTCCCCCTCGTTCTTATGTGGTACCACCCGAGCTAACTTTCACCTTGGCAGAGACTCGCCGACATCATCGGCGGATCACCCCTTCATCTTCTGCTCATACCCCGACTCCCCACTTTACACCGACCCTGACTCCGTACCCTTACCCTCTACATGCTTATACCTATGATTCGGCCTTGGACAGGGAGATTAGGATTCACCAAGGAATTAATAATGACTTGGTGATGAGGGGACTTTGGGAGAACCTCATGCGGACAGATCTTAATGCTACTGCTGGTTGGACTCCACCGAGCAACTATCGAGGTCCGGGTGATGAGAGTGGTGTCTTCGATAATTATGGGGTGACTCGTCAGCAGTATTCCCAGGAGTTTGGTCATGATTATGGTTGCCTGGGTCATTCGTGGTATACTCCTAACCGACCAGATGCTCTGGTTGGTGGGTTTGGTGGGCCATTTAGGCCTGTTCTTCTGGTGCTGCTCTGCGAGGTGATGATGATGATGATGATGGTGATGATGATCAGTAGTGACAGCTGGTCACTACGCCCCCTATTTTGCAGCTGGTTTGGGGGAGGCTATGTCTATAAAAGTTGGTATTATCTATCCTTGTACTTTCTTTTATTGTATTTTCTTTTAGTTATTTCCCCTTTCCCTTTGTTAGTTGTGTCCTTTAGGTTGCTGTTGTTGGTTGTTGTGTGATTGGTGTGTTGTTAGCGTCACACTGAGGACACTGTGACATTTAGGTTTGGGGGAAAGTCTTAATTTATGTTGTGTGTTTATTTCCGTTGTGTGAAAGAAAAAAAAAACCATAAAAATTGAAAAATTAACAAAATCCAAAAACATGTTATTTTATTAGGTCGAGTCTTGGTGAAATTGAATAACAATGATGATAACTAGCATTGTTTCTGCATTTGAATCCCAAATAAGTTGTCCATGTACATTGTTTTGACTTACTACTTTTGAAAACAAAGCTCATAGAACAAGTCTTGACCGTTTTTGACATACCTTATGCTAATTAGATTTGGCCAATTTTAGTTGGTAAACCACTTACAATTCTGAGGTCTATAGAGCTTCCTACGCCAGGAGCATCAATAAACTGGTCTCATTGTCTTTAGGTTTATGAGTGTGGTACTCCTTGTGGAATATGTAACATCAAACTGCATAAGTGTGACATTAGTTCTTGATACTTTTACGCGTTCATTTGATAAGTACATGAGGAAAGGCGGTTCTTTTTGTTCAAATAAGCCTCACATTACCTTTTGTTTCGCCCTTTTGAACATTTGTAGCCTGTTTTACAACCCATTTAATAGCTACATTCCTAGAATTTGCCTACCTTATCGGGACAGTCGCAGTTGCATGTTTTTTCTTGTCTACTTCTCTACTATGGTTGGGTCGAGATTTCTAAAATAAAAAAAAGAATACCAAATGGGTGTAGCAAGTATGTTGGCAATTGTGTCATTTATTCCCTTTGTTGAGAAATGTTATGAAGCAAAAGATATGATGGAAAAGAAAAAAAAAAAGAAAAAAAAAGAAAAGGAAAAAAAAAGAAAAAAAAAAGGACAAAGAAAAAAAAAATATATATTGCTTCATTAAATTGTTCAAGGGATAATGAAAGGGAATACGCTAGAGTCTAATGCATTTTTTAGAGAGCAATATCGATATCTCTCTTGTGTTGTCAAAGTTTAAGATGATTTCTCTAGTCGGGTAATGGTTTGTGCTAGTCTTGTAGATTTGTTTTGGCAAGTGTTGCTGCGACTACCGGTCTTAGCCCCACATTCTCATACGTGCCTTGGCACAATCCACTTCTATACCTTCGCCCATTATCCTCCCTTATTGTCCTTATTCATGTACTTTGGTTTATAGCGAATGCGTATTAGTTGGGGAAATTACTATCACGTTAGAATGCATGCATGTTTCATAAGTTGAGTGAGTGTTTCTATTTCTTTCTATCTTTACAAAACTCACCCTTACATAAACTTATGAGTGCATGAGTGAATCCGCGAGAATCCGACAGATTGAGCTTTACAAAATTGAAAGGTATTTGGTTTTTGTCTATACTACGCTATCATGTAAAATCTTGGAAATATGAGCTGCGTTTTCTACTTTCCCGTGCCTTTAAATTTGTTTTATTGGTACAACTTGGTCATTAATTTGTTATAGATATTGATAGATTGGGATTTGTATGTGCATTAACATTGGCTTTGAGTTTTTCATTCACCATTTGTATGTTTGTCTTTGTTTAGTGTTGAGTGCTTTACTTAGGGACAAACAAAGGATTGGTTTGGGGGAGTTTGATGATCACTATTTATTTACATATTTTATGCTTCCCTTAGATACATTAGACTCGATTTATCGTCTTTCCTTGCTTGTTTCTATGCTATTTTAGCTAGAATATCGATTATGCCACTTCTATTATGTTTTAATGCAGATTGGATGCATTTGGAGCTTTTTGAGTTGTTATGGCGCATAGCGGAGTCAGACCGTAGAAGTTAAGGCACGGGAATCAAGAGCAATGGAGAAGAAATGAAGAAAAACGAAGAAACGAGCCATCGTAAGGGATGCTCGATCGAGCAACACTGACTTGCTCAATCGAGTCGTGCTGACGTCATGCTCGATCGAGCAGATACACCCTTGCTCGATCGAGCATCCTAGTATTTTGACGTCTTTCGGATTTCCTAAATTAGTTTAACCTAGTTAATTAGATTTTATTATAAAAGGGAAACTCGTCTTTCATAATTAGGTACGCTTTAATATTAGAAACTGAAGTTTTGTTTGCTTTACGGCTGGATTCATTCATCAAGACTTTTGTCTTTAGTTCAAACTTGTAATCGGTATTCTTTAATCTTCCTTTGTTATTTAATTAGTTACTTTCTAGTTCTTTAATTATTCTTTGTTAATCTTTTCATTATTGTTAATCATGTTTACTTTGTTTATTATCGTTGTTATTAATATCGTTATGAGTAGCTAAATTCCTATCTAGGGTTGAAAGGGGATCTAGGATTGTTAGAAGGGATAGACTAGTTAATTGAATTGCAATTGCATGCTTATCGTTTGATTATCGTTTTAATTCTTGTTGCTTAATTACTGGCCATGATTAATTAACTAGTCTTGCAAATTAGGATTGACACCGACCGGGTTAAGACTAAGATAGGCTACAATAATTGAATAGAACTCGTTTAATGATAGCGATCGCATGTTAAATTGTAGATCTAAAGGGCATAATTGAATCGACCGATCTTGTGACCTTAGATAACTTTATTGCATGATAGTTGATTACACCCTTACCCCTAAATAATAATCCTAGTGAACCTGAGACCCTACACTTTTAATCTTATTGTTTTCAACCTTTTATTGTTATTGTTTTCTATTAGCTTTGAAACACAAATAAAAAACCCCGAAATTGTTACTATAGAGACGAACCTAGTTTCACAGATTAGAATACTACCGCTTCCATGTGGATTCGATACCTTACTTACCGCTGACTATTAGTTAGTAGTGAATTAGGATTACTTTGATTAAGGGGACGCGACTTTACCCTTATCAAAGCTCTTGCGGTTCCTACATTAATGGCCTCAATATCTTCGATTACCTAGTTCCTTTGGTCGAATTCTTCTAACCCTTTTTTATCAATTGAGGAGGTGGTTCCATCTCCTCTTATTCTTTGTCACTAAGTCCTCCTTCGGCCTCATTCTCATTATTAAAACAATCATGTTGAAAAATTGGATTTCAATGTAAATAAGACAAGTAGTAAGTAATTAAACTGGTTCATATTATATTAATTTGAAACAGCACGAAATGCACTAACATTTGTGCCAACTGATCAGAGGTCAGTGGCGGGATATGAGTGACACTCGAGACAGGCCCAGGAATGACAGAACTAGATACAGTAAAAGGAAATCCTGGAGTAAATGATAATGACTTTCAGTTATGCTGCCACATAAGAAACATAAACCTGAATTAGCAATCCTCATTCTTTGGAATCTATCCAAAGTCATTTATCTTTGTCTCTGAATCAGCCACATGATGAAATTATGCCTAGGGATGTTAAATCTATTCCAAACAACTATTGCCCAATGCACCTTTTCCTGGGGCTCATGAGTTAACCATTCATATACTCATCACCAGAAACCATCCATTTACCTTGAGTATACGCATCTCTGGATTTCGACTTGAGCTCACAAATTTTTTTTCCAAGCCCAAGAACAAGATTGAGTTGACTTATAATCTAACAAATCCAATGTTAAAAGCCATCCATATACCTTGAGTATACGCATCTCTGATGACTCCGGCCAATTGTATCATCAACCCAATAGTTGGTATAAGATATATGTTACCATTTGAGCCAACTCTTATTCTTGGAGTCTGAGTGTTAAGGAGGATATATAACCTTATTTCTTAAAATGGAAGATACTTTTATGTAAACTTTGTTTAACGTTGGCTACTGTCTACTATAGCCTTTATAAGGTAAATTTTGAATTGGGCCGGATACAATTTTACAAATCAGGTGAATTTATGTTTGACTATAGTATGAATTGAGTTATGTGGTTTTAATAAGGTTAGTTTCATTAATTTTACGCTATTTATTTTATTTAAATTTTAACACGAGTATATTTATCTTTTTATCTCAAAATTATTATTCTGTGAAAGATTTAGATGATAACTACAAATGTCTAAAGGTTGTTTTACGCAATTGCCTTTTTTAACACGCAATTACCCTCACATTTATTTAGAGGTGTACAAGGTGATGATCATTATTTATATACATATTTTATGCCTCCCTTAGATGCATTTAACTCGATTTACCGTCTTTCCTTGCTTATTTCTATGCTATTTTAGCTAGAATATCGATTCTGCCGCGTTTGTTATGTTTTAATGCAGATTGGGTGCATTTGGAGCTTTTTGAGTAGATATGGAGCATGCCGGATTAGGATCGTAGAAGATTATGCACGTAAATCGAGGAAGATACTAGAAGAAATGAAGAAACGAGCCAAAATGAAAGGCTGCTCGACCGAGCAGACCTACCTTGCTCGGTCGAGTCGCACTGTGTTCTTGCTCGATCGAGCAGAATCATGTTGCTCGATCGAGCAACCTATGTTTTCGGCGGATTTCTATATTTTCCTAAACTTTAACCTATTTAATTAGATCTTTTGTATTATATAAAGAAAGCTCGTCTTTCTTAATTAGATATGCTTCCTTATGTTTTTCAATGCTTTTATGCTTTAAATCAGAAACCCCAATTTAGTTTGCTTGCCTTCGGATTTGATTCATTAAAGACGATTATCTTAAGTTCAACTTGTAATCGGTATTCTTCAATCTTTCTTTGTTATTCAATTTAATTGTCTTCTTGTTCTTTAATTATTCGTTGTTCTTCCTTTCATTGTTGTTAATCATGTTTACTTTAATTATTATTGTTGTTGTTTATATCGTTATGAGTAGCTAAATTCCTTTCTAGGGTTGAAAGAGGGTATAGGATTGTTAGAAGGGGTAGATTAATTAATTGAATTGCAATTGCATGCTTATCGTTTGATTATCGTTTTAATTCTAGTGTTTGATTACTGGCCAGGATTAATTAACTAGTCTCGCAAATTAGGATTGACACCGACCGGGTTAAGACTAAGATAGGCTACGATAATTTAATAGAACTCGTTTAATGATAGCGATCGCATGTTAAATTGTAGATCTAAAGGGCATAAATGAAACGACCGATCTTGTGAACTTAGATAGCTTTATTGCATGATAGTTGATTACATCCCTACCCCTGAACAATAATCCTAGTGAACCTGTGACCCTAGACTTTTAATCTCATTGTTTTCAACCTTATTAGTTTGTTATTGCTTATTATTAGTTGTTATTATTATTAGTTGTTATTAGTATTGTTATTACTTATTATTATTGTTGATTGCTTTTAGTTTAGAACTCAATCTCAAACCCCGAATTGTTACTTTAGACACGAACTTAGTTTAATAGATTAGAATACTACCGCCTCCCTGTGGATTCGATACCTTACTTACCGCTGACTATTAGTTAGTAGTGAATTAGGTTTACTTTGATTAAGGAGACGCGACTTTACCCTTATCAAATTTGGCGCCGTTGCCGGGGAGGCAACAGTTTTCTGTTTGTTTCTACTTAGTTTGTCTTTTTCGTCTCAGGGAACCTAAGTTCCTTGAGACAGTTCTCATCCTTTTCTTTAGTTTTTGTTTATGCCCAGGTGTTCTAGGTCCGTTCTCGTGCCCTACGATTCCGAACCAGGGAAGACTCTTCGGTCTAGACAAAACTTTTGGAAGGAAATTCAAGAAGCGGAAGACTTGAGTACGCTTGAAACAGTTTACGCCGAATTCGTCGCAAAAAAACCATCCTTTGAAGAGGATACACATATTTCTGCACCCACTACAACCATGCCTACTCTAGCTAGCCATTTAGAGCCTACCGTTGCATCTATTCCCAAGGGATTTCAACTCCCTACTATGGGTAATAGCACTTTTGAGATTCGTCCATCTTATATCTCTTTGGTGGAACGAAACATGTTTGGAGGAACCCTACTGAGGATCCTGCTAAGCATATGGAGAAATTCACTAACTATTGCTGCTCTATTCCTTTAACGGGTGGGGTGACACAAGATCAGATCAAATTGGTGTTGTTTCCCACTACGAGACGGGGCGGAAGATTGGTTGAGTGAGTTAGATATGGTTGCACTTGGCATCACCGATTGGAATTCTTTGGCTCTTGCATTCTACAAAAGATATTTTCCGCCACAGAAAACCAATGCCATTCGAAGTCAAATCACAAGTTTCAAACAAGGTCCCAATGAGAACTTTAATGAAGCTTGGGTTCGCTTCAAAAAGCTTGTCAAGTCCGTTCCACATCATGGTTTTGATACTTGGTTCTTATGCAACCAATTTTATAATGGGTTATATGATGATTTGAGGACATTGCTCGATTCTGCTGCTAATGGGAGATTCCAAAATAACACTACTGATGCCAATGCTTGGAAGTTAATTGATGAGATGGCTACTCACACTGATGAGTATGGGAATCCTAGGGGTAATGTGAGGAGAGGAGGTACGGATAATGCAGTTGCGGCTCAGTTGGAGGCATTAACTGCCAAAATTGCCGAGTTACAAACTTCAAAGTCCTTGGAAAATAAGCAAACGGTTCATGCCATGGTTCAACAAGAGCCAACATGTGAAAGATGTGGTACTATGGGGCATACTGCAGTGGAATGTATGAGTACGGTTGAGCAAGTCCTTGCCTTTCAATCTTTTAAGCAAGGTACACCTTACTCCAATTTTTACAATGAAAGGACAAAAGAGCATCCCAATCTCTCCTACCGAAGTCAGAATGTTCTTAATCCTACCCCACCGCCACATCAGCAACAAGGTTCCTCTTATGTGATTCCTCAGAATCACAATTTCCAAGGTAATTATAATCGTTCCAATCAAGGTGGCCAAAACTTTCAACAACCTTCACCTCCACCACCTCCAAGTAATGATATGGCGGAATTGAAAGCCATGTTGCAGCAGAGTCTTATGATACAACAAAAGCAAGATGCTCAGATCTCACAGTTAATAGCTCATAATAAGATGGTTGATACTCAAATTGCCCAATTGGCAATTCAAAATCAACATAAACAACCAGGTAATCTTCCTTCTCAAGGACACCCTCCACATGAACAAACCAATGCTATCACCTCCAATTCAACTTCCAAAGGCAAAGAAGCCGAGCCAATTGTCATTGCACTTCCCTTTCCGCACCGCCAACATAAATCCAAGCTTGATAAACAGTTTGGGAGGTTTATGGAAGTGGTCAAGAATCTGCAAGTGAGTGTACCTTTTACCGAGTTGATTACTCAAATGCCGGCTTATGCAAAGTTCATGAAAGATATATTGACAAGGAAGCGGTCCTTTAATGAAGTGGAGACGGTTGCATTCTCTGAGGAATGCAGTGCTGTTTTGCAATCCAGATCACCACCTAAGCTAAAGGATCCATGGAGTTTTTCTATTCCTTGTAATATAGGTTGCTTGGCAATTGATAAAGCCCTTTGTGATCTAGGGGCTTGTGTTAGTGTTATACCATTTTCTATATGCAAAAAGCTTAATATGGGTCAACTTACTGTTACAACCATTACCTTACAAATGGCCGACCGTTCCATTAAACGTCCTTTGGGGATTTTAGAAGACGTACCGGTTAGAGTAGGGAAGTTTTTCATACCAGTTGACTTTGTTGTCTTAGATATGGCAGAGGACACCCAAACTCCTATCATCTTGGGACGACCATTCCTCCATACTGCGGGGGCGGTTATAGATGTCAAAAATGGGAGACTTACACTAACAGTGGGGGATGACACTATCAATTTCAACCTAGATAAGGCAATGAAACACCCCTACTAGAAGAGACATGTCATATGGTTGATATTGTGGATTTAACTATTGATGACTGTCCCCCTTTGCGTTTGGATAGGGATCCTCTGGAGATCGCCTTAATTTCCAAAAATGCTGAAGCTGGAAGCTCACGGAGTAAACTCAAGTCCATATGGTCGAGACCATTCACAAAAACCGAGGTGAGCAAGTTTGAGTCGGTTACGCTACAAACTGACAAGGGCGGAATTTTCAAATTCAATGGTCAGCGCTTAAAGACCTATTACGATAGAGCATTTATAGGAGTGAGAGAGGCCGTTGACCTTTTCACTCTTGATAAACCACCATGACTTTGAGGTAACACGGTCGTGCGGGACCGATTTAAACCAGCGCTAACCGGGAGGCAACCCGGCATTTACTTGTAATTCATTTGTAAATTTCATTTCAATTAGCGTAGTTATTAATGTTATAGTTAAATTCTATTTAGTTTGGATAGTTAATATAGTTGTGCTTTCTTGAGTGCGGTAAGGGAGCGATCTAACAATTCTATTAAGTGTTTGCAGCTAATACAATTGGAAGTCGCTTTAATAATGAGGAACGAAAAGAAAAGAAAAGAAAGTAAGAAGACAAGAAGAGAAAACAAGTGAACAACCTGAAAATCATAGGTTGCTCGACCGAGCACGTCATCCTGCTCGATCGAGTTTTCTTGTACACCAATATCCAGCCACTCGAGCAAACTTCAAAATCGTGAAATATTAGGTTGCTCGATCGAGCAGGCTTCCCTTGCTCGATCGAGTCGCCCGGTCTGAACCGGTCTGAGGCCTTAAAACAGGTTTTTTCCCCAATTTTTCCTTCATTTCTCTTCTTATTTCGTCCTTGTTCTTCACTCCCTCACCCGTATTCCCTCATAACACTCAAGCAAACTCGTTCTAATCATCAATTAATCATCAAGGTAGCATCAACAAGCATTATTGTACTTGTTTTAAGTTCAATTTGTGAAGAAATTGGTGTTCTTGCTCCCTTATTTTGCCCAAATCGTGAATCTAAGGTTTGCTTCTTATTTCTTCAATTTTGTGCTTCTAATTCATTGTTGTTGCATCCTAGCTTTGTTATTTAGTAATTAATCACTATTACATTGCTAATTGCTCCGTCTTTCTTGCGTTTTAGACTCCAATTTGAATTTTTTTTCGAGTTAGGTTTGCTAATCCGTCTTTTTTGAGCATATAGTTGTGTTTGTGTGTTTTCTTTACTTCAATTAGCCATGTCTAGACAAGTAGGACCTAGCAAGCGTCGTAGAGAACCCCGTCTTGTTTGACAACCCGAAGTAGAAGCGATTCCGAGTAACCCAACTTACCCGTGGATCGTTTTTAGCACGCAAGAGCAGCATGATCGTTTTGCCATGGTTATGGGTCGTCCTATGGACCCTACTCGCTGTGTGTGCCCCTCCGTTCTCTGTTCCCTCGGTTTTGATAATGCCATGTTTGATATGTTTGATCGAATTGGGTTCGGTGGGCTATATTCCCTTAACGAGCTTTCATATCGACCTTTGACACTAGAATTTTTCAGTTCCTATGATTGGGACGAGACCAATAAACGTGTGTCTTTTAGGTTGCTTAATCGGGATTTTGTGTTGTCATATGCCGAATTGGCAAATCATTTGGGTCTTTCTCTAGGTGACGATGATGCTTTTATTGCTATTCCTTCCGGCTTTCAAGCCGTTGAATATTTTCGTTTATTTACTGGTCTTCCTAAGGCACGTGTTAATGCTATGGCGGTAAATGATGTGCAGCATCCTTGTCTGAGGTTATTTTTGCGTTTCTTTAGCCTCCTTTTGTTTGCCAGGAAGGACCTGAGTAAGTTAAATTCTCATGAGGTTTTGTTACTTGCTTCTACCCTCAACCCCAAGCATGAGAATGATTTTTATTTTCACCCGGTCGGGTTGGTGTGCTATGCTTTCTGGAGGGTTAATTCCCCTACCCAACATTCTTTAGACTGTGGTGCCTTAGTCACTAGGTTGGCTAGGCGACTTGCAGGGTTTGGGGGAGACCGTAGATACACACCAATGACCCCAATTCATGCCCCTAGAGTAGACGAGGAGTACCTACGCCACACACTTTGCTGGATTAACGCGTTAGGAACGCTAGATTTCAGTGGCGAGTACGGGGGACCCAGTGGATAGCTCTTCCCGATAGGGATAACCATCTACCTTCTACAGAGCGGTTACCCACCCATGATCCTGAGACTGGACCTACCCCTCCCCCTCGTTCTTATGTGGTTCCACCTGAGATTGTTTTTACTTTGGCCGAGAACCGTCGACCTCGTCGGCGGATCACCCCATCTACTTCTGCTCAGACTACCACCACCCCGGCTCCACACTTTGCACCCACCCCAGCTCCTTACCCTTACCCTCCACCTGCTTACACCTATTATCCGGCTTTGGAGAGGGAGATTAGGATTCACCAAGGAATTAACAATGATTTGGTGATGAGGGGACTTTGGGAGAACCTTATGCGGACAGATCTTAATGCCACTGCTGGTTGGACTCCGTCGAGCTACTACCGGGGTCCGGGTGACGAGACTGGTGTGTTCCACAACTATGGCGTGACTCCTCAGCAGTTTTCCCAAGAGTTTAGTCACGATTATGGTTGCCTGGGTCGTTCTTGGTATACTCCCATCCGACCGGATGCTCCAGTTGGTGGGTTTGGTGACCCATCTCGGGCTTCTTCTTCTGGTGCTGCTCAGTGGGGTGCTGGTGATGATGATGATGATGATGATGATCAGGCGCAGTAGTGGCAGCTGGTCACTACTCCCCCATTTTGCAGCTGGTTTGGGGGAAGCTATGTCTATAAGCTGGTATTATCTATCCTTGTACTTTCTTCTATTGTATTTTCTTTCAGTTATCTCCCATTCCCCTTTGCTAGTTGTGTCCTTTAGGTTGCTGCTGTTGGTTGATATGTGATTGTTGTGCTGTTAGCGTCACACTGAGGACACTGTGACATTTAGGTTTGGGGGAGAGTCTTTATTTATGTTGTGTGTTTATTTTAAAAAAAAATCCATAAAAATTGAAAAATTTACAAAATCCAAAAACATGTTTTTATTTTATTAGGTCGAGTCTTGGTGAATTGATTTACAATGATGATAATTTGCATTGTTTCTGCATTTAAATCCCAAATAAGTTGTCCATGTACATTGTTTTGACTTACTATTTTTGAAAACAAAGCTCATAGTACAAGTCTTGACCGTTTTTGACATACCTTATGCTACTTTGGCAATTTTTTTTGGTAAACCACTTAAAATTCTGAGGTCTTTAGAGCTTCCTAGGCCAGGAACATCAATAAACTGGTCTCATTGTTTTTAGGCTTGAGAGTGGTACTCCTTGTGGAATATGTAACATCAAATTGCATAAATGTGACATTTGTTTCTTGATACTATACGCGTTCGTTTGATAAGTGCATGAGGAAAGGTTGTTCTTTTTGTTCAAATAAGCCTCACATAGCAAAAAAGACTTGATTTTATACCCTTATTATTGAGGTCTCTATGTTTAGCCCATTTGAGCCTTTGTAGCCTGTTTCATAACCTACCTAAAAGCTATATTCCTAGAACTTGCCTACCTTATTGGGACAGTCGCAGTTGCATGTTCTTTTTATCTACTTGTCTATTATGGTTGGGTCGGGATTTCAAAAAGAATATCAATTGGGTGTAGCAAGTATGTTGGCAATTGTGTCATTTATTCCCTTTGTTGAGAAAAGTTGTGAAGCAAAAGATCTGAAAAGAAGAAAAAAAATGATGAAGAAAAGAAGTAAAAAATGAATGAAAAAGATTTGAAAAAAAGAAAAAAAAAAAAGAAAGAAAAATATGTTGCTTCATTGAATTATTCAAGGGAAAATGAAAGGGATTTTACTAGAGTCTAATGCATATTTAGAGAGCAATTTCGATCTCTCTCTTGCGTTGTCAAAGTTTAAGATGATTTCTCTAGTTGGTGTTGGTTTGTGCTAGTCTTGTAGATTTGTTTTGGTACGTGTCGCTGCGACTACCGGTCTTAGCCCCACATTTCCATACGTGCCTTGGCACAATCCACTTCTATACCTTCACCCATTAGCCTCCCTTTTTGTCCTGATTCATGTACTTTATCTCGAATGCGTATTTGTTGGGGAAATTACTATCACATTAGAATGCATGCATGTTTCATAAGTTGAGTGAGTGTTTCTATTTCTTTCTATCTTCACAAAACTCACCTTTACATAAACTTATGAGTGCTTGAGTGAATCCGCGAGAATCCGACAAATTGAGCCTTGCAAGATTGAAAGGTATTTGGTTTTTGTCTATACTACGGTATCATGTAAAATCTTAGAATATGAGCTGCGTTTTCTACTTTCCCGTACCTTTGAATTTTTTTTATCGGTACAACTTGGTCATTACTTTATTATAGATATGGATAGCTTGGGATTTGTATGTGCATTGACATTAGCTTTGAGTTTTTCATTCACCATTTGTATGTTTGTCTTTGTTTAGTGTTGAGTGCTTTACTTAGGGACAAACAAAGGATTGGTTTGGGGGAGTTTGATGATCACTATTTATTTACATATTTTATGCTTCCCTTAGATACATTAGACTCGATTGGTTTGGGGAGTTTGATGATCATTATTTATATACATATTTTATGCCTCCCTTAGATGCATTTAACTCGATTTACCGTCTTTCCTTGCTTATTTCTATGCTATTTTAGCTAGAATATCGATTCTGCCGCGTTTGTTATGTTTTAATGCAGATTAGATGCATTTTATGCAAAGGATTGGTTTGGGGAGTTTGATGATCATTATTTATATACATATTTTATGCCTCCCTTAGATGCATTTAACTCGATTTACCGTCTTTCCTTGCTTATTTCTATGCTATTTTAGCTAGAATATCGATTCTGCCGCGTTTGTTATGTTTTAATGCAGATTAGATGCATTTGGAGCTTTTTGAGTAGATATGGAGCATGGCGGAGTAGGATCGTATAAGATTATGCACGGAAATCGAGGAAGAAAAGAGAAGAAATGAAGAAACGAGCCAAAATGAAAGGCTGCTCGACCGAGCAGACCTACCTTGCTCGGTCGAGTCGCACTGTGTTCTTGCTTGATCGAGCAGAATCATGTTGCTCGATCGAGCAACCTATGTTTTCGGCGGATTTCTATATTTTCCTAAAGTTTAACCTAGTTAATTAGATCTTTTGTATTATATAAAGAAAGCTCGTCTTTCTTAATTAGATATGCTTCCTTATGCTTTTCAATGCTTTTATGCTTTAAATCAGAAACCCCAATTTAGTTTGCTTGCCTTCGGATTTGATTAATTAAAGACGATTGTCTTTAGTTCAACTTGTAATCGGTATTCTTCAATCTTTCTTTGTTATTCAATTTAATTGTTGTCTTGTTCTTTAGTTATTCGTTGTTCTTCCTTTCATTTTTGTTAATCATGTTTACTTTAATTATTATTGTTGTTGTTTATATCGTTATGAGTAGCTAAATTCCTTTCTAGGGTTGAAAGGGGATCTAGGATTGTTAGAAGGGGTAGATTAATTAATTGAATTGCAATTGCATGGTTATCGTTTGATTATCGTTTTAATTCTAGTGTTTGATTACTGGCCAGGATTAATTAACTAGTCTCGCAAATTAGGATTGACACCGACCGGGTTAAGACTAAGATAGGCTACGATAATTGAATAGAACTCGTTTAATGATAGCGATCGCATGTTAAATTGTAGATCTAAAGGGCATAATTGAATCGACCGATCTTGTGACCTTAGATAGCTTTATTGCATGATAGTTGATTACATCCCTACCCCTGAACAATAATCCTAGTGAACCTGAGACCCTAGACTTTTAATCTCATTGTTTTCAACCTTATTAGTTTGTTATTGCTTATTATTAGTTGTTATTATTATTAGTTGTTATTAGTATTGTTTTTATTTATTGTTATTTTTGATTGCTTTTAGTTTAGAACTCAATCTCAAACCCCGAATTGTTACTTTAGAGACGAACTTAGTTTAACAGATTTGAATACTACCGCCTCCCTGTGGATTCGATACCTTACTTACCGCTGACTATTTGTTAGTAGTGAATTAGGTTTACTTTGATTAAGGACACGCGGCTTTACCCTTACCACAAGGTAGCAGGCTAGCCCGGTAGCGTGGGTTGAAAAAAAAAAGACCCAACCCAGACCGGCAGTGGCGGACCTGATGGTGCGCACCCTCAGTTGCTGGATTTGTTTTATTAAAAAATTGAGTTAAAAGCGAATATATACAAAATTGTGCTGCATAAATCATTAAAACTGACTCGGTCTACTGGTTAAAGCTAATGACTGGCAAGGGAAAGTTGTGGGGTTCGGGCCATGTGAAAGGATTTTTTCACTTTTTTTTTCTTTTCACTTGTGTAATTTGTATAGCCTTTTTCACTTCCCTTTTTTTGTTTAGGTTGTCCAGCTACCATATAAATGGATAATTCTATATATAGAGTATAGTAGACTAGTAGTATTTACAGTTATACATTTCCTCCTCCCATTTTCCTTATTATTCTTCAATTATCAACAAAATTTTAATGAAAGTAGTTGAAATCCTAATTCTGACATTCCAATTTGGACATTTTAGAACTGGATATGATGCTACTCCACCGTATACCACTTTTATTGTCTTACTTTTCTTCTTGTGAAGATTTACGAAATAGAGGTTAAATTACTACTTAACCACTTTAATTAGAAAGAATTAGGGTAATGCCATTTTGATAGAGTAAGTATTGAGTAGTTGTTAGAAGCTTTAGGGGTAGTAATGGTTAGCATACCAAATTTTAAAAACGAACAATTAATTCAGATTTCAGACTAGATTTTACAGAAATAATAAAAGTGTAATGAAGGAAGCGCTATTTATTACAGTAATACGGAGTAATTATTTTATCTAGTTACTCTGTACAAATGAATATATATAATATTTGCTTTTGTAAAACCGTCACGCTTTCTAGCTTTAAGTCGAGATTAAAATTTTCCGCATTTTTAAGTTTACAAAAGCGAATAAAAAGGTGACACAAAAACAAAGATTTGTGTTAGTTTTTGATTTTTTTTTCTATTGTGCACCCCCATTTCCAAAGCTCTAGGTCCGCCACTGCAGACCGGGGCCCCTTTCGGGTCAGACTAGTGCCGCAACTTTCTCGGCCCAACCCGTTCCAAGCACCCATAAAAAAAATATATGAAGGCCTTACTCGTCCCGGTCTATCCCGCTACTCTGTGGGCCGGGAACGGGATAGAAAAACTAGTCTAGCCTGGTCCTCTATTAGTGTCGTGTATGGGCTGCTGGCACTCAGTCCGTCCAGCACATAGCTCTACACATATTGTTGTCATTAAGTGAGTAGGGGCTTGCGCCAATTGGTGGGACGGTGGGAGAGGGAAGAGAGAAGGTGGAGCCATTAAAGGGTGGTGGTGGGAGAAGCGAGGCAGGGGAAGGGGGTTGATTTTGGTTGGTAATGAGAAGATGGAGGGGCGGTCTTGGGTGGGCATTGTGCTGAGTTGGAGTTGGTTGGGTCTGATAGCTGCTGGAGGGGATGGGTAAGTTTTTTTTTTTTTTGAGTTGTTATTAGGAAATGAAAAGGAATGCATTGGCAAATTGATTGTGATAGAGTACAAAATGTCATATGTTAAAGGTAACATCGTATGTAAAAGAGTAATGACCAATTTATTAAACTTTTCTATTCCTTGAAAATAATATGGGCCATTGATATGAACTGGGCCTAAGGGGAGAGGATCCTAACTGGTTAAGTCATCTTGCTCAAACTTGTTTACAAGTCAAGTTGAGGAAACCCACGAGTGCAATGCAAAGCGTACTTATTTACCCCAAAATATACATGCCAAAATGGTCAAGCATACGGGTTACAAGTTCGGTTATTTTGGTTTGGGTAAATTACAGGTTGGGTCTATTTCGGGTCTCTAAAATACGGGTTGATACAGATTCCAATTCAGGTTTCGGGTCAGAAACGAGTCTGTTAACGCATCTTTAAAAATGATTATTTTATCTTATTTAATTTTAATTATAAACATATAATTATTCTTAGTTTATATATTTATCTACTTTAATATAATCATTCTAGTAAGCTTATGCTTTTTTTTTATATTGTAATACTTTGTATTACTTTAGGTGACTCGCCGAGAATAAGGTCTGTAATCGATCGAGTAGCTGAGACTCAGTAAAATGTCTTATGGTGGTACTCGAGCGAGTAAGGCAGAGTACCCAAATTGGGGCTGCCACTAGAAAGTTGCACTTGGCCCGAATAAGAATTGACACTCGGCCGAGTGGGTTGTGGCACTCAGCCGAGACGGGCTAGTCTGCTACTTGTTTTGGTCCGTTTTTTTATTCTTATCCTTGATTTTTGGGGTTTGTATAAATAAAACCATAAGCTATCATAATCAAATTTATGCCTCCTAAACTCATCTTATAACCCTAACCATCACCTTGTTAGCATCATGGAGAGATTTCTAGATCAACTAAAGAGAATGTGCATCTCTATTTTATTCATTATTATAATATAAAGATTAAACTTAGAAATTAGGAATTTCCTCTTGTGTTCTTGTGTTCTCGAGCCTAAACCTGAAAATTTGAGGATTATGGGAAAAATGATAGTAATTGGGCAATTGATTAATAGTAGAGTATAATTATATGTCATTACGTTTATATAGGTGTCAATTTTATAGATCAACGGTTTTGATTGCTTGTCTTGTGGGATTTGCTAAAAGCTAGGGACTTTCTACTCAAGTAATGGAATTATGTGATGATTATGGTTATTTATTAAGATTGTGACAATGCTCATTTGTATTGTATGGTTGATGATGATGATTGAATGAATGATTTTGATATGATGTTAAGTTTGGCACTAGACTTGCGATTTGGAGACCGGTAAGGGTAACTGGATTCCATGGGGCATCGCCGTATGCGGGGGGATGCTAGTAGGGGTGAGCATAAGTCCCAGACCGGACCGGAACAAAGACCACAAACATAAAATATGTGGACCGAGGACTGGACCTAAAAGTTTCGGTCTTGGACCGGACCGGACCCGAAATATTCGGTCTGGTCCGGTCTTAGAATTAAATGGACCGAAAAAATATAAGTTGTCAATAAGAAGTATACACCAATTAAATTTAATTTCACCAAATTAAACATAATAAATTATCAAATTATCATTTAATTAAAATAGTCGCTAATATTGCATTTCTATTTTCTTTCGAAGGTAAATTACCCAACAACTTCATAAAATTATAAATATTATCCTTTAAGTACATTAAATTCGGTCTATTCGATTCGGGTCTAAAATAATCGCTCTTGGACCGGACTGGACCGAAGACCGCAACCTAAACATAAATGGGACGAGGACCGGACCTAAAAGAATTTGAACCGGTTTCGGTCTAGACCAAATGGTCCGGTCCGGTACATTTTTTCGGTATGGACCTAAAGTTGCTCAACCCTAGCAGATGAAGTCTCTTCTTGTGGGCCCGCCACAAGAGGGATGTGCACATTTATGATCAGGGGATTTGTGGTCGAGCACGTTTGTCGTGTTAGTTAAGTACCACTGTGGTCGAGCACGTTCGTCGTGTGATTTAAGTACCACTTGTTGCCAGGTGAGTTGTAACACGCTTGATATTGTGTCGTGTGAGTGGTAGCATGCACTTATGTCCAATTGCCTTGTTGATATTGTGCGTGTGATTTGTAGCACGCAATTATGTTCATTTACCTTGTCGATATTGAGTGTGTGGATGGTAAAGTTAAGATGTTGGATGAGATATGATTGGATTGCGACCTCTTGGACATTGTGACATTTGAGTTGCTCATAGTGTATTGACTATCTATACTCAACCATGTGGTTGACTATTTTTTTGAGGTGTGTCAAACTCTTTTAAAACTATCTGCGATGATGAACTTTATATTTTCAATCATTTGGTGAGCAGCTAGGCTTTCAAGTACTTGACGATGATAATTATGCTTTTGGAGGCATCAGGACGAGAGATGACGAGCTGAGAGTCTGTCTTAGACTTTGACTTTATACTAAATGTTTCTTAATTGGAGTTTTGATGCACTAACTCAAGAAACCGAGATATTAACATCCCTATTTACCTTGGCTGGGTAAATAGGGGTGTTAAAGATATACTCAATAGCATAGCATTTTACGAAATGTTGAATTGATCAGTTATCAATGTACGTCACAAACAATAACTATATTTATATGGTGATCATTTTAGTAATTAATTATGTGTTAAAACTATACTTAAAAATATATATAAGCATATTTTATTTCAAAGAATTTAAAGTTTATACTTCCTCCATTTTTTATTAACCTTCTCATTTCTCTACTATATGTGAGGGGTGTTTTATTAAAGTGAGATGATAAAAATAAAATGGAGGAAGTATTATTTCTTTATCATTTTTTATTTTTTTTATTTGAGTAAGACTTAGTTTTTAACAAATCTACCTATTGTCGGGCCAGGTCACAGGTTGGGCAGGTCTTGACTCTAAAAATTTGGGTTATTAACGAGGCGAGTCGTCTTCGGGTTCGGGTTGAAAGAGAGGACTATTTTCGGGGGTTTTTCAGTTGGTTTTCTAGTCCGGGTCATCTTTTAACAGGTTTCCCCAAAACAATATTAGGGACTCGATCGTGTATAAGAGAATAAGACATAGTTGTAAGGCTTGTACCGTCTCCTACATCTAATAATTAGTCCGCTTGGCTGACTCTTTATAAAGGGAAGACTACAAAAAATATTCTCAGTAAACCAATTCACGAATGACTAAACTAAGATCTGTACAACTTGAAACGGTATATGAATCCCTACGATAAAACCAGATGTGGCAATCGGGTTGGTCAAGTTGGGATCATATTGGGTCATGACTACTTTCGGTTTCAGGTTGCTTTCGAGTCGAGTTAATTAATAAATATAAGTTTAGTTTCATGTAGAGTTAGGTCATTTAGATAGATCTGTGATCGGCTCAATATCAGACTCACTTTTGGGCCAGGGAATTATTAGATCGGGTAATTATGATAATTTGACGCGTGTTGGCGGGTTTGGTTCAATTTTGCTTGGTTTGGCTTATCAATTTATTACCGGTCAATTTTTCCCAATTATTTGGTCATTTTGAGCCTGAGTTATGGTCATCATTTAGTGAAAATATAAGGTTAGTTAATTGAAAGACTTTCTAAAAGTCGTTTATAATGTCAAATTAGTTTGTCCTTTATCGCATTGACTTCTTGATTATATTTAGGTTATATTCATCAATGTCGGTTTATCTTTGAGATCATGTCAACGTTCGGGTTAACTTTCAGGTCAATCTCGAATTATCGTTCGGGGAAGGCCCGGTCGAGTCGGGTCAAATCATGTATCAGGTCATTTTGGGTTACGGGCTGTCATCCGGTCAGGTCGTGTTCGATTTGGTTTGGAATATTTTTGGGTCTTGTCGAGCCAGGTCTGACTTGCCAACTATAGTTACAGCCAATAATAAGGTAAGAACACCCGGTGTACACTTGCTAGTTTATGTTCTGTAATTAACACAATGATAAGTTAGTCACTAAAAAAATAACACAATGAGATTTCAACCAAGTTGTTATTTGGCGTCGACAAATTATTAAATAACGACGATAATATGTAATGAATTTCCTAGTTTTCCCCTTGCTTTATCCTTCTCCCATACAAACCCCATTATTTGATTTTTTTTCAACCTTCTCTCTAAAACATTATAAAAGTAAACCACTCACAAAACAACAGCAAAAAATCACTTTACAAACTTTTGTAATATCGTCACCGCCGCTTCAATTCTGTCATTTCCGCCACCAAAATCACCGAATCGACAGAGTAAGTAATCAAAACACATTATTTTTTTAGTGCTTTTGTAATTAGTAAGTAGATTTGGGTGGATTAGAATAGAATTGTTATTGTTAGAACAGATTAGAGTAGAACGGATTAGCATAGATCGATCCCCGCGCCCAAAATAATGTTAAGACGGGAACTTTAAAGATAAAAATGGCGTAAATTGGGGCAAACGTGGAACACTCACGTTCAATCCTAGGGTTGGACGTGAGCCACCCACGTCCAGCCTTAGGCTTGGACGTGGACTGTTCATGTCCAGACTTATGTTTGGTCGTGTAGATTGTACATGTCCATGCCATTTTTTGGTGAAACGAAATTAAAACGTAAACAAACCTCTTGGACATCGTCACTAGCTTGATCATTGTTTACGTTACTGGCTTGATCGTTATTTACATCATCGGTCGACATGATGAAAACTGTCTTTATCAGAAGTCGTGAAACACAATAACATAACAATTGGTTTAAGATTTGTTTGATTACATTCTCAACATGCTCATAAACGTCTAAGTTTGTTTTTTTTAAAAAGGAAAATTTGATAGGAATAATCCATACTACGGGTCGTTGATATACGATTATTTTAGACCGTTTCCCCTCTTTATTTTCTTATTTTTCGGCGTATTTAGTTTATTTTATTGTCGGCTTTATCGTATTTTGGCCTTATCCCGTGTACTCTCATACTATTTAATTCCGTCCCAATTTATAGGAAATATGTCAAGGCAAGGACGAGACGGGATGAGAATCGAGAAACCGTCACAAAACAAGTAAAGAAGGAGAAAAGAAAGGAGAAAAGGAAAAAGAAAGAAAAGTAATCAAAGAAGAAAGGAGAAAGAGGAAGGACGAAAGAAGAGCTGCCAGGCGGTGGTGCCCACCGGCAGCCGGCCTACCGGCTTGGCCACCCATTCCCTCCAAACTGGCGAAAAGAAGAGGCGAATTGGTAGAGAGCCCCAGCCGCCCAGGACCACCGGCAGCCGGTCCGACCGGCTGGGGAAACACCCTTGAGGCCGCGAGAAAGGAAGACGGAGGAAAGGCATAAGGCTCCAGCCGGCCAAGCCCACCGGCCGCCGGAACACCGGCTCAAACCCCATCTTTTGTGTTTGCGCGTGAACCGTGATGTGGAGCCTTGGGTTTTCTTTTTGTTTTGTTTCCTTCTTTTTGTCTGGTTGTTCTTTGGATTGAAGGACAGGAGAAATGTCCAAAAAGGACAGAAAGAAGAAACAAACAAAGAAAAAGGAGAAAACAAAAGATATTTTAAAGAAAAACAGAAAAGGAAGGGGGAAGGAAGAAGACGTACCAAAAAGTCCAAAAGGGACAATTATTTAAAGTAGACACACCAATTAGAATAGGGGAGGAGTTTTAGACTAGTTAGATATTTTTAGAGAGAGATTTAAACCGTCTCACTAGAAGAAAAACTCGTCTCACTAGATTAGATTTTCTTAGTTTAATTTCTTCCTTTAATTTTTTCCCAAATTTTGTAATAGTTTACTTCACTCGGATTTTGTATGAAGATTAAGATCGAAAGATCGGGTTTTTATTCAAGTTCGTAACTTTTCCCTCTCGTCTTTGTTAATCGGTAAAGATTCAATCTTTCCTCTTTATTTTCATATTTATTTACATTACTTGTCTTTTAATTACTTGTTTTTGTTTATTTATCTAGTTTTCATGTTGAATATGTCTTCCCTTGTTTATTTCATATCAAAGTATCCATCTTTAATGTTTTCCTTCATTAATATGAGTGAGTAGTGTATTGCTGGGGTAAGATGGGGGATTTATTGTAGGTTTTTGGGTCGATTATGGTAATTGGGCATAAAGATTAAGTCTTTTGGTAGTCTACTTATTTTGTGCACACAAGGTGTTTGTTGGAATGCTTGAATGAGTAATTTGAGTCTTTCCATGTTTTATTACTAGTTTGAGTGAGAGCTTAGACTTGTGTTGTTGTTGTGTGTGTTGGATGTTTAGGGAGAGGTTAGGGCGAGAACCCAATCGAACCTTAGACTAGGGCTCGTCTCGCATCGAGAGGTGGAGGCTTGTCTTTTAATCCGTCTTACACCGAGAGGTGGAGACATGTTTAGACTGTAACACCCGGAAATGTACCCTATTTTCCTAGTAGAAATATTTTACGAAATCTTTTCAGCAAATTTAAGTTTTTATTTAGAATTTTATGTTCCGAGTAGAATTTAGAATTTTCGAGTTCGTATTTGGAATTTTCGCGAGATTCCATGAGAATCCCGTCTTAAGGCGAGTTTGACTTTTCTTGACTTTTAAGTCGTCTTTGACTTTTCTTGACTTTTAAGTCGTCTTTGACTTTTCTTGACTTTTAAGTCGTCTTTGATTTTTCTTGAATTTTAAGTCGTCTTTGACTTTTCTTGACTTTTGAGCCTCCTTTGATTTTCATTGACTTTTCCGACTCACCCTTTACTTATACTCCCTTCTAACCTTAACCTAATTCATTTCAACACAAACCAAAACTTTTCTTCCTCCTTAAGAAATCAAACCCTTGCCTCCATAGCATTTTTCGATCTTTGAATCATCCTAGCTCTTTCGTTCCTTGATAGAATTCACGTAAGTTCGTCTCATTCTTCTCCTATTACCTTCCTCTATCCGTTTTGATATTAAAATCATCGTCTTTCTTGCTTTTTAAATTATCCGTCTTTCTCAAGGTGAAATATATTCATCTTTTATTACCTAATTGTAGGTGGAGACTAATAGGAAAGCTTAGTAATCGATTAAAGACGCGTAAAGGTAACGGTGAAGGGTTACTCGATATCATTTACGTGTTTTATGTGATTTCTAGGATAGAAACCGTATGTAGATTATGGTTAGTAAGCTTATGACTTGTATTGTTGTTGATGGATGTTGTTAGTTGTTAATTGATATGAGAATTGATGATTTGTAATGATAAATGAGGTTTTTGTTGTTGATAACATGTCGATTTTTGTTTGTCCTTGAATCCCGTGAAAGACGCAGGCTGCGTTGGGGGACGCAGGCTGCGTCGTAGGACGCAGGCCGCGTCACCCGCTGCCAACAGAATTTTTCCTGCACTGACCCCTTTTCGTAAAATGATCATATCTCCTTCGTTACTTGCTTGTTTTGGGTGTGTGACATCTCGTTGGAACCGTAAGAGGTTAAGCTATCACCTCGATTTGGAATTTCTGCATTCCCATATCTAGAACTCTAGTTATGACCGTTTGAAATGGACCCTTGTTTTCGTTGGTTTCCAAACAACATTGTTTTGGAGAGGTGATCTATGTTTTTATTCATTATGCTTCATAAACTTGTTCTAATGCTTATGTATCATGTATTGACTCATGTTTATCATATTTAAACTTATATGATTCCCTATTCACATGTTTTGTGACGGTTTTTGGTATGTCCTACTTTGAGTCGGGTTTTACAAATGATACGGTTTGAGCACTATTTTGTCTTGTGCTTTGTACTCTCATTCCCTTGGCTACCTTCCCGTTCGTAAGGCTGGAATGTCGGAACGGAGAGGTATCCTACTGCTTAAATGCATGTGTTAGTGGGCATACGACGACGGTGTTGGGAGTTGAACGCTATGCGTTGATCGACCCGGCCGTCAAATGTTGTGTACTTGCGAGGTGGTGTTATTTGCATGTAGCGTACCGCATGTTATGAGGCTTGAGCTCGTTTTCCGCCTCTTTCGTGAATTGATCTACCGAGAATGTGGGTACTCGGCGTTTTCTTTATAAGACCGAGTCTTGGGTGCGAAACGTGATCGCATGTCGAACCGGAAAATGTGATTTCGGGATTCTGGTCAGATTTAGACTAGGAGCCTTATTCTGTTCCTACCGGAGGAAATTAGGCTACATTATAAGAAATGTGATCGTGTATGCGTTCAGGGAATGTGATCCCGTGGATGCCTTTTAATCATACTTGCCATGTAAACGATGCTAGTGCGTTTCATTTACCGTGAGAGATGTCGTCTTGTGTCATTCTTGAATGCGTGATTTCATGATATTATTCATGGTCATTGCATGATTGGACACCGTCAATGTCTTGGTTCGTGATTGGATGATAATATGTGGGATTTATTGTGATCATCACATGACTTGACTTGGTTTGTTTGTCGAGTCTCAATCTTATCAAACTTATACCGCTAACGGTGAGATGCAAGCCCTAGTGAGCGTATTCGGTTGCCTAAGAGTGTCTTCCCCGAGTCTTTGTATAACATGATGGATTCGGACTTGTACTTCTTATACTCTTATCATTATATATCGATTGGCCTATCTATCCTTATCGTATCTCACATGTATATCTTTATGTATGCATGCTCTACTTTTGTATTTCCTTCTATGTACGTTTGATGTGATATGGCTGGGAGAACCCGGAGTTACTCCCCACTGATTGTGGCGTTAATGTTTTTCATGGATGAAAAGGTTGCTTGCATGGATGGCTTTTTGCTTGACATTTTGGGTTCGGGTGTGAGCTAGCGGGCGTTGTCCCTGGATTAAAACACCTCTAGACGATTTTAGCTTGTTTGCTAAACACTTTTACTTGTTAACATTTTGGAGAGACTTCGTCTCTTGATGTAGTATAAATCGTACTTTAGTTTGTAATATTTGACACTCCTCGTATTCTTTCCTTGCATGTATAAAAGTTTTTAAAACTTCATATTTCCGCTATATAATTCACATGCTTGTTTGTTTTATATTTCCGCATTCGCGAGGGTTGTCACAGTGATGGTTTTTGATATGTCCTTTCTCGAGCCGGTTCTACTTTATATTTTGATTTGAGCACTACTTGTTGAGTGTTATGAACTCTCATTTCCCGGCTACACCTTATCCTCGTTAGATTGGAATGTCGAAGCGATGGGGTGTATCCTTGATGCTTGTATGCATGTTTTAGTGGGGATATGACGATGTTGTTGGGAGGTGAACGCAATGCGTTGATCGACCCGGCCATCAAATGTTGTATCCTTTCAAGGTGGTGTCATTGCATGTAGCGTACTAGCGTGACTTTTGACTATAGATCTCTTTCCGCCTCTTTCGTGCAGTTTAGCCGAATTTGGGGTACTCGACGTCCTTTGTGTGATCAAGTCTTGGATGTGGAACGCCATACCACATGTCGAATCGGGAAATGCCTTATCCCGAGAGTCTGGCCAGGTTTAGAGTAGGACCGCATTATTACCGCCGTCCTACCGGGAGGAGTAGAGTCTTGTGTGTACGAAACGCCTTATCGTACACGGTTCAGAGAAACGCCTTACCCTGTGGACATGTTTGTCTAGGTCATGAGTATACGAAATGGCTTATCGTATGCGTTTCAGGGAAACGCCTTATTCTGTGGACTTCCATTGACTTGTCTTGCTACTTGTACACGATGCTAGTGCGTGCCATTTACCGTGAGAGTATGTATGCTTATATTTGATTATATGATGGATTGTATGCTTGATTGTTTGGATGCCTATGATTGGTTTGTTTGTCGAGTCTCAAACCTTCTCAAACATAAGTCGCTAAAGGTGAGATGCAAGCCCTTAGTGTTCTATATGGTTGCCAAGGGGAGTCTGACGGATGATGGTCTTCTCTACTTATATATTGTTATTATCATAATGTTACTCTCATATTCGGCATGATATATATGTTTACATGATTACGTGCTTGCTTATGTACGTTTTAATTTGATATGGCTGGGAGAACCCGAAGTTACTCCCCCCTGACAGTGGCGTCATGTTTTTCATGAATGAACAGGTTGCTTTGATGGATCTTTTCTTGTTTTTGGGTTCGGGTGTGAGCTAGCGAGAGTTGGACTTGACGATTCACCCATAGACGTTCTTAGCTAGTTTACTAAACAACTTTTATGCTTGATTTCGTTTTGAGAGACTATGTTTCTTTGTAGTATTTGATACTTTAGTTGGTATTTATTTGACACTCCTCGTATGCTTCCTTCGGCATGTATAAAGTTTTAAAAATCTCGTATTTTGCTCTATTTACATCGCATGCTTGATATGTTTTATTTCCGCTAACGCGAGGGTTGTCACAAGTCGTGTCATGTGAGTCGTGGTCTCCCTTTGGCATGTTTTTTAGTGGCGTCCTTCATTGTCCATTGTGTTCTAAGAACGATCCTTGTACATCGATTTGTTTGTGTCTTTGTATAGTTCAAATGTATATAGTTCTAATATATTTCGTTTTGAGTTGGGTTTATTGAAAGATTGCGCAGGTTGTAATAGTTTAGTCCCCCAACTGCTCCCCCAACAACTTTAACAAAGTTATTATCATGCACTAATCGGCATAGAAACGAATTTCACATGCTAGGCTATTTTCTTGTAAAATGAATGGTTGCATTTCATAATCGAGTAGCTACGCATATGTTTGAAACTTAATACTTGCCTTAGTAGAGGTCGTTGCGAAATGAGCGAGGTCATGTGTCCATTGCACATGCCTTCCTAGCACGTACCTCTACCCTCTACTTGAAACCTATGATTCTGGATGACCGATTCCACTTGGTAGCGAGAGTTAGGGGTGTGAAAAATCCGGTCCAGGCCAAAATCTGCTGGACCGGAATCGAAATTAAAAATTTCGGTCCAGTCTCTGGCCCAACTTTTTTCAACATTCCGGTTTTCGGTAGACCGGAATTATTGTTACTTTATCATTTTCCTTGAAATATTAGTTCAAAAAAATTGTAGGAATATTTAATCCGGTCCGATCCAGTTCAATGGACTTTTATTTTGAAAAGGTGGGCATAATACATAAATTCAAGTCCAACTGGTTCGGTCTGGGATTAGAATTTTTTCCGGTCCGATCTCCAGTCCATTAATATTTGGGCTTCCGGTTCGGGTTCATTCCTGTTTCGCTCCGGTACGGACCGATGCACACCCCTAGCGAGAGTCATTTGATACGAAAGATCTAGGGTACAAGTCTTTATCATTAATCTCTTGAAATCGATGTGTTTTGTGCTTTTCGACGATGAAAGGTGTAGAGTTGACTTAAAAATGTTCCAAGTTCCTATAAAACTTAGTGGCGACTCTAATATGTCTAAATTCGGTTCGTGTTACCTCGAGTCAATAAGCCTCTGTAGGATTCCACGAAGCTATCGCGGGGAGTGTCCACAACGTGAAAAGCAAGATTAAGTAAAATCGATTGAATGGAAGAAATTGAAATGTGAACATACGAAATCTGTATCCGGGTATATGAAACCAAATATGTATCCGGGTACGTTTCGTATTAGCAAATTTGTTCTTTTAGAAACCGTATATCCGATACGGTTTTTATCGGGTAATGGCTCTGCTCACTGCTAGGCCCTAGGTAAGGACGCAACATGGACCTCGGTCCTCGAACCAAGCGGCTGGTTTTGAGTGTGTGATACTCCGCATATTCGAACAAATCCCGCAAATGATCGCGTGACTGAGACACCTTTACATGACTTCTCATCTATCTTACTCACAGATTGTGTCAAGATAGTAAAATCTGCAGTCAAAAGTATGGGAGGAGGTGAAGCAGACGGATCTAAATACATAGAAAATATTGTGAAACAACACTTTATTTTTATATATTATACGCAGATATTAATTTACACAATTACACATGATGTAATCTAAGACCAGATAAACGACCATATAATTATTATGGCATGAATACAAACATTTATAGATATATATACATGCAATCCAAGGTCGGAAAACTAAGCATAGATAAGAGTTCCGAGTTTTTTTTTTGTACAATGGAAGAAGAAGCGATGGATAAATAGAAAGGCTAGATAGAAACAGTATAATACGAGTTGGCTGATGTCTCGGGTGATGCGACATAATAACGTTCGGGAGAGTCTGGCATCGGATTCGGTGGTGGCGGGTATCTCGACCTCGCAACTGATTTCATCACAGAATCAGCATACTGATTGTTTATACCTCCTGAAACAAGCAAGTAAATAAAGATTTGAGCATATATTGTACAAGAGCAGTTTGCAAGGCATAAAAAAGTTGCATACCAGGAAGTCTTCCAGCGTCAAGGAATAAAGCGTTTGGGATAATTAACATAGAGAGCACAAGAATAAGTTTGGTAAGAAACAAGGCCTTCATCATGATACTCCAGGTTATGTACTAATGCCCTTAAACATTGGTGGTCGTTTACTCTTATTTATATTAGCTTGTAAAGAAAAAAAAAAGGAAAATTCTCACGGTAACCCCAAGTTTGACATTTTTACCGAAATAACCAAAAATTTTATCCGGAAAATTTTAAGTGGCCATAACTCGTGATTAAAAACTCGGAAAATGACAATTTTATTTTCAAATTGTTTATCTTTCCGAGAACTACGATTTGAAAAAAATAAATTGGCGAGTTTTGAACTCGTGACCAAGAGATATGGCCCTTAAAGTTTGTTGGGTAAAAAAACATTTGACATACAAAAACTTCTAGCCACGAAATCCAAATACGAATAATTTTTCATTCAAATCGTAGCTCTCGAAAAGATGAACGATTTGAAAAAAAAAACCATCGTCATTTTCCGTATTTGTAAATTCGAGTTATGGCCACTCAAAATTTTTCGGGTAAAAAATATGGATATTTCAGGCAAAATGTCAAACTTGGAGTTATTGTGGAAATTTTCCAATAAGATAATCATGTACTCCGTATATGTTTACCTAGATCGATGAAACTGACACTTCTATGAGAGAAGTGACGCTCATACCCTCTACACTACCTGATGCCATTTACTAATTCCTTTTAATGTTATTATCTGCAGTTTTTATATCAATATATATGCTCTTACTTGAAAGCTTCAACAAATGACATAAAATAACTACATTTTCATATCGACACCATTTGAAACTATTATATATTGTACAAATGGAGACAAATAACCAGCAGTGTGTAAAAAGCCATGTATCAATAATTGTTTTGAATAAGAAAATCGTCTTATATAGTCATTAGATCTTATAGAATCTAAGCTACAACATTTAAATAATTAGTCACTCTGGTTCAAGTGTATATTTATTTAACTTTGATGAGCCTTAGCTTCTCTATAGATTGCCTTGTGTAAGAGGCCAAGGTTTAAAAAAACCAAGCTAAAAGATTGGTGGTACGTCTTGTTAGATTTAATCCGTCTAAAGGCCAATAACTTCATACTAAATTACTCGGTAAATACTAGATGTGAAAGCGTACCCTATTTATGACAAAAGGTTGGGATGAACCGTCTGAAAGGACGGTCTTCGGGATTAGGTCTTCTAGTAGACACACATTTCATAGGGTTCTCTCTACTGATGGAAGGCGAGGAGATTAGGTTATTGTGTGCTACCAGGGACCATAACACAGGGGACTTTATATAGTCTCCTTAGTCCAATACGCTCATCATGCATTAGAAAACCTAATGGGCATCTACACTAGTAGAAAGTCTGGCCCGTACTTTTTAAGACGTATAATAATAAGCCCATATCTTATACACCGTAGTGGATCACTTTATATTTGGGCGTAACTTAATAAATAGCGTATAAATACAATTATAACTGTATTAATAATTTGCCACATATATTATTGTATTAGGCCCATATTTCTTACAATCTCCCACTTGGGCCAAATACATTCATATATTGTGCCACCTGATAATTGTATTTACAATAACCTTATGAGCTCAAAAGTGCTATCAACAAACTAACCGTCTTAAGCAATTCGGTCCATCAATTATACCAACATAGGATCAAAGCGGCCTTTGCTACAGTTTATCGTAGCAGGACCCTCAATGCTCACATATGCTAATATAACCAACGACATGAATCGAGCATGGGAGTGTAGCATGGAAATAGCATCTGAATGTGATCCTTATATGCATATTCCAACTGGTCCACCGTACCTTAGTGAGATCAACCAAAATAATACAGAGTGATAATGGAAACCGAAAACCTTATTTCTGCAGAACTTTAATAACCGTAATCTTTAATGTGTCTAACATGACAAACTCCCACTTAAACTGAATTTCCTTAAAACCGAAACACCCATTTGAGCAATGAGCTCAAGAAAGACCGTGGGTGGTAATTCCTTAATAAGCGGATCCGCAAAATGGAGTTTGTATAAACATGTATAATTGACACGTTTTCACTCTGAATTGTTTCTTAAACAATACATCACTTGTAATGTCATTAGAAACTATACTATTACATTTGTCACAAATTACTTAAGTGGTCTTTCAATACCGTACTGAATTTGCAGCCTAGTGACAAATGTTCATAACCAACCAGGAGTCGAATTACCGAATGATCTCAACCTGAATCGATCTCCTATAAGTAATGTTTTGTTCCAAATGTAAATGACAAACAATACGTTTGGCTGGCCCTTAGTGGATCCAAGATCCTAATCTGTATTGCCTTAATATCTGTCAAACTGTAGAATGTATGCAATATCCAAACACATACAAACTAAGTAAATAACACATTACTTAAACACGTGAAATAAAACCTGAAACACGTGAATTTAAGCATCACTGTATATGATGAATATTTTCTTTAGGGCATGTGAGACTAAACTAGTCTCCTTTACTGAAAGGGTAATTACAAGAAATATTTACTAACTCCCACTGAATCTTGAGTATATACAATCATCAACCACATTCATCAAATATCAAATAAGATGACAGCCTGGCAGATTTGCATTCTTTATGACAGAAAACCTTACTTGAGTTTTATTGGATGAATTACCTTAATTTGCAAAACATCTACTTTGAATATATTGAATCAAAGTTTTTGTTACTGCACTGAATAGTTTCATCAATGTCACCATTGAGAAACAAATCTTTAACATTCATCCAATGTAACTGAAAAACCGAATATGCCAAAATATCCTTATAATCATTGCTGACAAGATGAAATATATTGTTACATTACCTTTTGAACCCTTCTTGGTAACAAGTAAATACTTGAAACCAATACAAGTTACAACTTTAGGTAATGGAACAAGGTCATAAATATCATCGTCCTTTAAATGGCTCATTTTCTTTATGGCATCAATCCACCTATATGAGTTAGGACCTTCAATGGTTTTGGCAGAAGCTGATTGAATCAACTTCTCTCATTCCATTATCTAACTCTTATTGCAACTTGTTAATCCGTCATTACATTATTCTCCATTTTAACCATATAGGAAAACAATGTAATTAATGTAGTTGCATTTATCCTTATTAAGTGGATCTTCTAAAGAATTAGTTCTTGAGATATTTGAGTTTGTTTTACCGAATTGATCTTACGATCCTGTATGAGGAGACTCAAAACAATATCAATTACCTTTTCTCCCACTGAAACTCAATATCCTCAATGAACCCCTAAATTTCCGTCTTAAATTCCTTGATTGTGGGATCATTACATTATTACCCTTAAAATTTAAGTATATTCCAACAAAGTAGTCATTGATTGTCCTTAAGTCAGACTATTAACCTTATGGCTTTTAAACCTCAACCTTAATTAGTTGGACATACCAGATGTGTAAATCATTTACACTGTCATAAAATAGTCAATGCTATTGTTAGAACTTTATCCAAAATAGCTGCAATCTTAAGAACTTATTACTAGAGTCAAGGAAAAGAGTACGAATAATCACACTCCTTACCAAGCCTTAGGGTCTTTCTTGCATACATATTACATCATTCATAATAAGAATCCTCATATGGTGTAATACTATCAAATACAAGATCGAGCCCTCTTGAGATTCTTTAAATTACCCTTGATGTTGTTATACGTAATAGTCATTTTGCTAAAGCATTTATTTACACTTATGATCAAACATGACATAATCAATCCTTTAATGAGAAGTATATCTCAGTCAAATATACACTGAAAACGTCAAGAACTTAAAACTTCTCACAAATGAGATTTAGATATCCATGCTTAAGTTTTGTCTACACATTAACATAACGATTTAACCATTAATACTTATAGTATAAGATGGTTCACCTGCCTGTATATGGTAATGATAAGACACTTGAAATTCTTTTGATATCTAATCTCCCTTTTATTTGTCTTTGTCCCCTTAAATATGAAAATCCAAAGTAAAGGGGTCAACAATTTCATTTTGACACAAAACTTTAACTTTTCTTTTAATGTGTCATACCGAAAAGAAATTGTCGCTTCTGAATTATTTATTTATATCCACAGAACTTTAATGCAAGTTTACATAAAAGATAATTAGATCAAACTATATTAAGCTGTCAAAAATAATGGATTCAACATTATTTGAATTTGGAAAACTCATATTAATTATTTCTCAATGCACAAAGCACCAAATTTGCACATGCGAAAAATAACCGTATTCACCAAAGGTGATACTAAAACTCTTTTCCAAATTCAAATATAGCAACAAGTCATTAATGACAACCAAAATAGTTGACTATCTCAAACTAAGATGATAACATGCCCCACATAGATGCATCTTTCATCATCACTTAGCTTGTCTCATCTTAATTATACTTGCAACAATATTTTGATATGAGTGAAAAAACCAGATACACCCACCTAGCATGCTTGGATATAAAAAATTAACCTTAGACAAACTCAAAATGAGAAGTGTACCCTTACCGACACGCGAGGCATTGAAACTGGTGCTAGATTTCCTTAGGTGTCAAAACTCTTAACAAACTAACGACTAAAAGTCTAACCTTATGTTACTTGTTATTTCTTTGAGTTTGACTTTTGCAGCTTCTTAATTAACTGAATTAACTTAAATAATGCCCTTAAATATTTCCTTAATGTCACCTTAGATAATCACTAAACATGCATTTTGAATGTGCTACTCCACAAATCACGTGAGTCCACACGATACTTGCTTTAATCCTTATGAGTAACAGTTATACATTCTCAAGACAATGTTAAGATTATCCCGACCTGAAATAAATATTTACATTTCCTTACCATTCATTTAATAAATGGTTTCATCCGAATTGAGAATGTAACTGAATATGACAGATATAATAACCATAAATGTCAAACTTGAATGAACAAAACAATATCCTTATATTTGAATAAATTCAAACAATTAAAGTGTCTTTGCAAAACTATTCTTTAGTCGTTAGACATAAATAATAACTATGCATTGACACTACTCTTAAAAATGTAATCAAATATTGACGATAAACTCACGTCGAATACTAAGTCCTGATCCAAAAATGATGAGATGGTCACAGTTGACCGAAGCAACAGTCGTAGGGACTGTTACAAAGTTCAACAAGGCTCGCAGATTTTTAATTCAACTCGGAGTAGGAATCAAATAAGATAATATTATTATTATTAGGCTGAATAAAGGGTTTCCTAAAACCGGTATTATTAGTTTTCCTAATTGTAATAGTAGTATTTTATTTCCTTGTTTATTTAGGAGTCTAGTTTATTTCCTAATTCTGGTTAGATTAAAATAAGGCAGCTAGGTAGGTTAATAGCTAGTATAAATAGAAGTCATATGTATTGCTTATTGAAGGATTTTGAATAAATAAGAAAAAGACAGAACATTGCTGTTGCAATTGTGCTATCCGGATCGACGTGTTTCGTTCCAAACCTAGTTCTTGTTTGACGCGTTTCAAACTTTAACTCGATTGATATTCAATAGGTCTTGACTATCAATCACCATTGTTCAATCTATAGGTCTAGATTGAGCAAATATTATTTGTTCGTGTTTGTGTTTGTTCGTGCTTATTCGTTTGATCGTGATTGTTTATGTTCGTTGCAACAGTCCTCCAGACTGTTACATCCGTGTGTTTCCAGATCACAGTTCTTATCACTGTTACTTGTTCCAATTTCAACGAGAAGCAACAGTCTGCACGACTGTGACATAGTCTATTTCCGCTGCAAGTTAATGAATCTTACTCTTCGAGTAATTTTCGTATGAACCTTCCTTTGGGCCGACTTAGTATTCACATGAAGATCCAAATAATCGTCACATATTTATTACCCAACGTGTATATGCAATTCGGCCAAATAATGGTCTTCCTTTGGGCCGACCATCATTCGCATGAACTACACACACTAAGCCAAAAAAATTGAATTTATTCATCTTAAAAACTTTATGGGCATAATCCTTATGAGTGTCATAAATAAAATGTCACTCCCTTAACTTAATTTTCAGATTCAAATATTGGCATCCCCATCATCACAAGATACCTAGCACAACAGCCAACCTCATCTTTGGACAAGAATTAGACTTGTAAGTGGTACTCTTGGCGTAGTGATCAAATATTAACAGTAAAATCATGTCAAATGCCAAGCCTTCCTTTGGGCCGACTTGCACTCACACGAAAAACCGAATAACTGTTACATATTTATTACCACAAGTGTAATTGAATCTCTGCCAAGTAATAGTCTTCCTTTGGGCCGACCACTACCCGCATGAAATCCAATGACACACAATTGTCTTAGTACTTTAAATTATTTAATCTACACAATAGAGGTCACTTTGGCGACTTAATGTTTCAATTAAATAATTCAAAATATTAGACACCTCATAAAATTGAATAGCCAAATATAAGTGATCCTGAAAATTAGCCCTTAATGACAAGTGACTTAAACATTTAGTGATAGATAAAAGTATCACCATAATACTTTCTTGGCCATATAAGCCCTTATATTTCATTATCCATACATAAAAATTTCCACTTGTCAATACATTAACAAAATCCCTCACAAAATTATTCACGTAATCATCTATTAGTGAATCTGAAGATTGAATTTCTTATTAACAAACCACAGAAGTAGACATGCATATAATTATACAATGCATCAAGACTCGTATATCTTCGGTGGGAGGAATAACAAACACATCAAATTAGCATGAACAAATTAGCCTTATTGTCATGCATAAGTAACCCAAAACATGACTTCCTCATCGAATTCCGAGTTTCTCAATACATATCAAGCATGACGATAACTGATAAAGAAAACATAACTCAAAAGCTTCTTCGCAATGAAACTCATTATAAGCCCAAATATCCATATTAGCGAACACATACTTTTATTGTGTAACTAAATTTATGCCAATCCTTTCAACTGGTAAATACGGATATACGATACGAACACTTTATAATAGACAAACATGCCCAAATATCCATATTACGATAGTTTGCTTATAAGGCAATATACCCAAATCAATTGGCTACAACAGAAAAGATAATGAAATTGCCCCACCACTTGATCTTAATTCATGAAGCCCAGAAAAAACAAAAATTGCAATAACAATTGATGAGAAGTTAATTTCATATACACTATCATATAGAAAACAAATGCATAATTGATTATTGCATAAGAAAACCGTAACTTTGAGACAAGAAAATCATAATCCCATAAAACTTAATAACTGACTAAGTTAGTCACATACAACTTCACAAAACAATCTTTTCTTAATTCCGGAGTCAAAGCATACGTACGAAAGATCATGTGAGTGAATTAACACATGAATTAATCAAATTTAGAATATCTCAGAAAGTTAGCCGTGAATACTCTCATAGAAAATATGAACACTGCACCCAAATAATTTAATACGAAGGTGGCTCTGATACCACTTGTTAGATTTAATCCGACTAAAGGCCAATAACTTCATACTAAATTACTCGGTAAATACTAGATGCGGAAGCGTACCTTATTACATGACGAAAGGTTGGATGAACCGTCTGAAGGGACGGTATTCGGGATTAGGTCTTCTAGTAGACACACATACCATAGGGATCTCTCTACTGATGGGAGGCGAGGAGATTAGGTTATTGTGTGCTACCAGTAGACCTGGCAAACGGGTCAACCGGGTCGGGTTCGGGTCGGGCCAGTTCGGGTCGGGTCAGTTCGGATCTTTCGTTGATTTCGGGTTAATTCGGGCCGGGTCGGGTTATTTCGGGTTTCGGGTTTGTTTCGGGTTAGTTGTCGGGTCCGTTTCGAGTCAACTGGGTCGGGTTATTTCGGGTCGGGTCATTTTCGGGTCAAAGAATAAGAGACAACAGGCCATTTTAAGTCTTTTCGGTTCAATTAAAGTTATGTTTTGTCGGGTCATTTTCGGGTTGAGTGGTTCTGGATCGGGTTATTTTCGGGTCGGGTCAGTTACGAGTCAAGAAAGATCGGGTCATGTTCGGGTCGGGTCGGGTCTAATCGCGTTTCGGGTCACATTCGGGTGTTGTAGTTCGGGTCAATTTCGGGTCACGGGTCGGGTCATTCGGGTCGGGTCAATCGGGTCGGGTTGCTTTTGCCAGGTCTAGTTATAAGGGTGAGTGAGTGGAGAAATATGGGGGAAAAGCCCAAAAGCGCCTTAAGGCGTAACTCACACGGAATTTCGAGTAGAGTCCGAATACGAACTCGGATTTGCTAAATTAGACACGGAAACTAAGTTCTAGACTAAATCTAAAATTTTGATGAAAAGTATCCGTATAATATTTTTAAATTACAAATAGGGTACATTTGCGGGTGTTACTATCACCCCACCTTTTTAAAAAGTTTCGTCATCGAAACTTGAGAGTAGAAAATAAAAGTATCAAAGACAAGAATCGGTTTTCAAAATTAACACGAAAGCTTTTACAAGGGAAACATTTATGAAACGAGGTTCTTCTCGAAAACGGTTTAAGGAGACTTTTCATAAGTGCGAAACTTTATTTACGAATCACAAGAGTGCCCGTCGCGAACGAGTACTCTAGTTATCCAAATCAAATTAATGACGAAATAGTGAAATCAAAATTTAAAACAAACGTTAGTAAGCGCAGGACTAGTCACCAGACGTCTCCAATAACAAGTCCAAACATCCAACCAAACGCAAAATCCTAGTATAACAGCAAAAGAAATCTATTTTCTCCAAAAAGAGGGTACAAAATCCATCTTTAGACTTCTTTGAAAAGTTAATTTAGAAATACAATATGGAAATTCGAAGGTTTTCTCAAAGATAAAATTAAAATAAGAAGACATTACACGTACATAGAGCGACTCGCACATCTCACACACAATTCAGGGTAACAAAATATATACAAAACACGCAAAACGAAACAAATCGAACTCTTAGGGATAGGAAGAATCACGATGAAGTCGGCAGGAAGATCTACAAGAATTCGACATCACTAACTCTACTAATAATCTAGTCCTCAAGAGAATGTAATTTATCTCAATTACACTTTAACCATCCTAAATCGCCAAACTCCATAAACATTATTTACAACAATCACAATCAAAGAAACAAACATAATTATCTAAGATCCAACTAGCCTCATCCCAGATCTCACGACAAGGAAAACCCCACAATCCATTATCGATTATAATAATTCTTTAATACGCCATAACATCCTTAATTCGATCATTATTACGCTTGAAGCCTCAAATATAAATAGCCACATTAGCAAACTATGGTGGTTACTAATCCTCAAGATAAATGGGTTAACCATTCTAACTCTATAATCCATAACAACTGAGCACTCACTATCCAAAGCCTGCAACGAACATTTCTCAATCTCAAACTATGATTCCTTAAGAATAAAAGAGAATTACTAATTCCAAACCACAAATGGCCAATCACTTGGCAATCAGACAACCATTCAAATCATCTAGTTCATCTAAAACTTAAAATGAATCGATTTTCATTTATGACAATACTCCTCAAACTTTGGTTACCGACTTAATTACCCTAAAGCAAAGCCTCTTTTAGAATCCATCAATTAGAGACATCTAATTCCCAAATGATATCCCAAGCAACCGTTATAATACCCAACATCAACGAACTATTTTCATGATCCACTCAATTCTCAAAATAACACTACAATACCAAGCTCCAAATCTAAACCCACCAAGAGAGGATACATTATCACTATTGAGATTCATCCTAGAGTTTAAGTCCTATTTCCCATGATCAAATACAACATGAAATTTGCTCAATCCAAAGACACATTTTCTAGCTAAAGGATTCCAAAATACATTACACTTATTCCCTGAGCCTTACAAACGGGATATCCAATCCACTAGAGAAAAGATAAAGCAACAACGAGTTAGGAAATGATAAGGAATCTCAAGGAGAACACGAGAATAATCAGGCACGAGATTACAAGAGAGGAACGCTGAAAATAACAAGGTCAAGAAAGAGACAAAGCAGATAGTAGAGGTATGAAGATATCCGAGTAAGAAATAAGATACGAGCATGCGATTTCTTAAAGATCAATCATGACAAAAACATTCAAGAATGGAAATGAAAAGGGATAATGGCACGAGTAAAGGTTTAAGGTTTAATCCACAAAATTTCTCCTTTCAGACTTAGGGTGATAGCAAAGCAACTCATCCCAATAACAAATGTCTCTTACAAGGGACCCTCGTACCACAAATTATCGAAGTAAGGTACACCTAGATTTAACAAATCGATTACAACCCAATTCATCCATCCTTTCATATAGCACGGAATCCCAATTGCGGAATTGCAACTCAAGTATAGTAACATTCTCTAAATTCAAAAATTTGACACACTCTCAAAGATTTCAAAATCGAAGGACCTTTTCAACTCCTATGGCACACAAGGTAGAACACCAAACAGAACGTCATCATCAACATCCTAAGGCATCACCATCATAGCTCATCTAATCAGATTCCACTCATGTCCATAGTCCTTAAGTAACATGGTTTAATCTATCATGACGACTTACTACCTCAACCAAGTCTCTGATACCATGATATAATATCAAAATTTTAAATCCAATGATTATAGCCAAGTATTTTTCCACCAAGCATATACCCAAAGGTACACACTAGAAAATCACAAGAAGTCACTTAGTCTCAAGGGCATCCCACAACCCAAGGCATCATCCAAATATTCTCACTTAGAATAACTAGCTCCAACTTAGGTATGATCCGCAAGACACTCTAATATTACTAAACTCCTAAGTTCAAAAGATTAAATCACTAATGGGTTAACAAGTCCTAGCCAACTCATTCAACCTTACACCATAAAATACCATGAACTATTCACACATTAGTCATGGCAAGCATTAAGCATTAAAATCATCAAACTTATCTGACCACACTTTCCTCAAGGATACAACCACTCAACACTATGGGGTGAACTTAGATCTACACCATTTTCCTCAAATCCCAAATTTATTCTATCAACACTAAGATTTCACAAGGTCCAAAATTCTTCCGACCAAGTATAATATACCACAAACAAAAGGTTATGGTGTCCACAAAAGGTCACATAAGGAAGTTGAGGGTACAAATTGATAAGGAGGAGGAAAGTAACAAGAGTAATTTTCAAGGGGAAAAGAAGTTAGATGATAAAGAAGCACTTAGATAGAAGGAAGAGAGCATGATACATAAGGACGAGAGAAATCATCGATGAGGAAGAAATACACTTCAATTAGGCTTGTCAATCTACAATCTTCGGCAAAGGATACTTCTTCTAGGTAACGCATGATCCACCTCAAGACGGTAGATACAAACAAACATAACATCACTCAACACAATCAACAAACAAGTTAGAACTTAACAAACATCAAGTAAACCAAAGACTACACCTTAGATCCTTAAGTCTACCCATCTCTCATTCATTATTTCAAAGTCAAGTAATTTAAGTTTAGGGTTCACGTGTGTGCGTCGGGAGCGTTATAGGCTCTGATACCAACTGTGACAACACTCGCAAATGCGGAAATAACACATAACAAACATTTGATTTATATAGCGGAAAATACGGTGTTTTTAAAACTTTTTACATGCAAATAGAAAAGTACGAGGAATGTCAATAATTACAAACCAAAGTATAATATACTACAAGAGACGTAGTCTCTCAAAATGTTATCAAATATCAAAGTTATTAGCAACTAGGTAAACATCGTCTAGGGGTGAATCGTCAAGGCCAACGCCCACTAGCTCACACCCGAACCCAAAATACAACAAGCAAAATCCATCCAAGCAAGCAACTTATTCATCCATGAAAAACATGAACGCCACAGTCAGTGGGGAGTAACTCCGGGTTCTCCCTGCCATATCACAAATAACATACTTAAACAGAAATACGAAAGTAGAAGCATGCATATATAAATATACATGTGAAATACGAGAAGAATAAATAGGCAATTCAATACATAAAGATATCGGTACATGAAGTATAAAACTGTAACCATCATATTATAGATAGACTCGGGGAAGACACTCTTAGGCAACCATGCACTCACTAGGGCTTGCATCTCACCGTTAGCGGCATAAGCTTGATAAGATTGAGACTCGACAAACAAACCATGCCAAGTCATCCAACGATCACAAATAATCAATCATATAATCATCCATCCAAACGTACGAATACGTTGAGAACATCTCTCACGGTTAATGACACACACTAGCACCGTGTACATGGCAAGTATGATTAAAATCGCATCCACGGGATAAACATTTCCCTGAACGCATACACGATTCGACATTTCGTATATGTAGACTAATTTCCTCCAGGTAGAACGACGATAATAAATATCGGTCCTAGTCTAAACCTGGCCAGACTCTCGGAATCACATTTTCCGATTCGACATGCGATAAACATTTCGCATCCAAGACTCGGTCATACCATAGAAGCCGAGTACCCCCCAAATTCGGTCAACATTTCACGAAAGAGGCAGAAAAGAGCACAAGCATCATAACAAGCGGTACGCTACATGCAATGACACCACCTCGCAAGTATACAACATTTGATGGCCAGGTCGATCAACGCAAAGCGTTCGCCTCCCAACAATGTCGTCATATGCCCACTAACACATGCAATTAAGCAGTAAGGATACACTCCTCGTTCCGACATTCCAGCCTTACGAGCGAGGAGGTAGCCGGGGGAATGAGAGTTCATAGCACTTAACAATTAGTGCTCAAACCATAACATATGTAAAACTGACTCAAAGTGGGATACATCAAAAACCGTCACAACACATGTGATATAAGCATGATATAAATGCAACAATGATAAACATGAAACAATACGTGATTACATAAGCATTAGACCAAGTTTAGAAAGTATAATGAATAAGAAACATAAATCTCATCTCAAAACAACAAGTTTGCAAACTATAAAAACAAGGGTCCACTTCAAACGGTCATAACTAATGTTATAGACATTTAAATGCAGAAATTCTAAGTGGAGGTGATAGCTTATCCTCTTACGGTTCCAGCGGTAAGGTGGACCGGCTGCCGGCTACCCGGCTGGCACCAAAGTATCATTTTAAAACCAAGGAATATACAGCGTGTCGCAGCCGGTCGAAGGGATCGGCTGCCGGCTACCCTGCTGGGACCAATGTCACTTGAGAAAATGAAGGCAATATGGGATGTGTCTCAGCCGGTCGGCTGACCGGCTGCCGGTCGGCCGGCTGAGACCTACATAACATGAAAATTATTACGTAAGACAATTAAAATACAGCCACTTCCCATCCGGTCAGCTGACCGGCGGCAGGTCGGTCGGCTGTGACATAATATGCACGAAAATCCTCCTTTTAACCCAAACACCATATAACCAACATCAACTAACATCATCAATCATCAATCGTCTGTTCTCATTATCAATTATCAACTAACAACAACTAACAACAACTAACCTTAACAACACAATTCCTATGGTTACTAATCCTATTCTAAATATGATTACTAACATAGAAAACACATTAAAACATGTAATGATATCGAGTAACCCTTCACCGTTACCTTTTTGCGTCTTCAATCGATTTCAAAGCCTTTCTCCACTAGATAGTAATCCTTATCGGGGTGTTGAAGGTCCCCACCTAAACAAAGACGACAAAATATGAATATAATTCACCTTTGAGAAAAACGGATAAATTGAAAATGAGAAAGACGGTAATTTTATTACCACAAAAGGTAGATGACGATAAGAGGGAAAGATTATGACGAAAATTAGAGGATTTGAGTGAGTAATGAAGGAGTAGTGATGAATTTGAGTTGATCCATTAATGGAGTTAGGGTTTTGGTGGTTTGTATGAGGAAGAAGAGTAAGTGGAAAAAGAATGAGGGAGTTAGGTTATAAGGGTGGGTGAGTGGAGAAATATGGGGGAAAAAGCCCAAAAGCGCCTTAAGGCGTAACTCACACGGAATTTCGAGTAGCGTCCGAATACGAACTCGGATTTGCTAAATTAGACACGGAAACTAAGTTCTAGACTAAATCTAAAATTTCGCTGAAAAGTATCCGTATAATATTTTTAAATTACAAATAGGGAACATTTGCGGGTGTTACACCGATGGCCCGAATCAAGTAATTGGGCCGGGTTTGGGCCGACTCTAAGGCCCGAATTTTAGTCCGGCCTGACCCGAACATAAACAAAAAAATTTTAGATTTAACAAATCAACTGCCGTTTAGTAGTAATATTTTAGCCAAAGAACATGTTCAATTCACAATAAAATTGTACACCACCATAACGAGAACAATACTTAAGTACATTAGGAGTATTGTACAAGTGAAAATTGTACATTTTATTAATCTTTGGCCGCTTCCTTTGTCTTCTCCTCATCTCTAACTTCAAATTAATAATTTCTTGAGATGACAGACAAAAAATTTCAATTGTTAAAATTAGTAATATTCAAACAGTATTATACATGCACATTTCACTAGTTTTTCATGTTTGGTTACGTTCATTTGTTGAAAAATTATCATAACAATACTACGTACGTGACTAGATGCACATTTCACTAATTCATTTGTTCAACTACATTAATTCATACTTCTTACATTGACAATACCGATCAAATCACGTAATTTTGTATGAAATTTTTTGATGGCAAAGTATCTAGTTACATAATGAGGTATCTAAAGTCATTTGAAAAGAAAATATTATAAGCCCGAATTAGCCCGAATTAGCCCGAAAACCTGCTTTAAGCCCGCATGGGCCGGGTTTGGGCCAATAAAACAGGCCCGCACATATGGCCCGACCCGACCCGACCCGCACACTTGGGCTTAATTTTATGCCACGACCCGACCCGGCCCGGCCCATGATCACCTCTAGATTCAAGGTAGTTTTGAGGAGGAGAAGAGTGAGTTTACCGGCTAAATAAGTAGCCCTTCCACAAGTTCTATTAGAAGAGGAGAAGGGTAATAGTTGGGTATATTGTCAGTTAAATTATTGTTTGGAGTAATTTGAGAAGGTTATTAATAGTTTGGAATATTATAATTAAATAACCCATTTATCAACTATAAGTTGGTCAATTGTCATACAAGATGAATTATAATAACTCTTTTACAAACGAGTCATTTGCTTTTTTAGGTGATGAGAAAAAACGACGACAACACTAATCGTGGTTACTACACTATTTATCAATTATAAGTTGATCAATGGTCATACAAGATCAATTATAATGATTGTTTTACTAACGATTCATTTGTTTTTGTAGGTGATGAGAAAAAACGACGATAACACTTATGTGCTCATGTGAACAGTGAAAATTGGTTAACTTAAGTTTATTGAAGCATATGCTATTTACTCTCCATTTAATTAAACTTTTGGTTTAGGGTGATCTTTAGTATTAGAGTTGATGACCTAAATGACTTGATAGCAGAATAATCCAAATATATAGTCCCTTCATTTTACAAATAGCTCGAAAATTACATGACCTCAAATGAGGTGTGCTTTCTTCAGCTATTTCTGTGTTTCCAAATTTATCACACTTCAATGATAAGTTGATGTCGGTTTTTCTAATATATGCCCTAAAGAAAATTAAAATAATCTTGAAAATAAATAAATCTAATTTTTTATTTTGAGTATATGTCCCCACAATGACGAAGCACAGGCTTGGCCGATTGGGCCATGGCCCGGGCAGCCCTGGAATGAGTTATGTTATTGTTAATAGTAATTAAAGCAATGGTTCAACTTGGCAAAGATGGTAATTGTTGTTTGGTTTTTGTTTTGGTATTGGTGGTCTTGGGTTCGAATCTTGGTTGACACATTCTCACTTTTATATTTTTTAAAATTCTTAATTTTACAATAAAATGATCTAATTATTCACAAGATAAAATTGGCCAAAACTTTTTAATTAAACCAACTAATATACTTCAATGTGTTTTATTTTGTGCATACTTCTTTCCTTATCATGATGATCTAATATTTTACGTGGCTTAACTTTGGTGCCACCAAATGAAACTTTGATAAAAATTTCAATAATAAAGAAAGCCTAGGATCTAAAAAAATTTAACGTGTACGAAACTTCGTTATTACATCGGAAAATGTAAGTTATAATTTATACACTTCCAAAAATGACCATACTTTTTAATAAGGGTGTGAAGTTAATAGACAATTCTAAAATATATGAGATATGATAATTCGTGTTTCGTTTGTCTATAAATTAAACTGGCCCCCCCTTACTATTTGCCCCTAACTTCGTCCATGTCCCCATAAAAAAAAAAGAGGAAGATATGAAGTTAGTGAACTACTCCATGATAATTAGTAGTCAATTGAATTTCAAGAAGTCAAAGTGAGCTATCATAATGACAAAACATAAATCACACTGAGATATGGCATAACAATGAAGATTTAAATATAGAAAGACTAACAATTAAGTTGAGTAGAATTTAGGAGAATATATTCAAATATTATTATAGTAGGTTAAGTTTTATGGTAGCTATCAATTTTTTTTTCTTATTTTTTTTTTTTACAATTGTAGCTTTTAAGTTGGATCACGAGTTAATGTCTATTCCTATAATCCCATGTATAAGTATTTCCTTTGTTTACATAAATACAAGTTTTATTATGTAAAGTATTAAAATAGCTTATGTAGTTTGAATTTTAATAAAATGGGATATAAATTACGAAAGATTTATGATATGGTCTACACAAATAGGGTTAAACCATATAGTTATATGATTATGTTTTGATAATGACATCTGTGTTTATACAATGTATATGCTTGTGCTTGTGCTTGTAATCGTTTGTTTAAGTCTTGTTAGATTAAACATGGTTTGACACTTCAAGTTATAGCTAGTTTAGCTATAACCTTGATGATTTGTGAAGCAAATGTGAAGTAAGTTATAGGTCATTGTACTATAACTTTGGAAATGCTGAAGCAAAGTTATAGGTGTTTCTTCTATAACTTTGGTGACTATCAAGCTCAAGATCAAGACGAAGTCTTAAAGAAGCTTGTGTAGCTCAAGATGAAGAGCTCGTGCATAGAATAAAGTGATGATCAACATACTGAAGATCTCCAAGAAGATTTTATAGTATAGGCCGTCGTCCAATAATGGTAATTTCAATAGTAATTTTGGGAAGTAAAGTTAGAGTTTTTTTAACTATAACCTTACCTGTCAAGCTCAAAGATATAGTTGAACTTACTATAACTTTGGATATGCATAATATAGTGCGGTTGTTTTATATTTTCAAAACGGGTTTTGAATATATTTGAAATAATTCTTTTGACAAAAATTATTTATAGTAGATTAAGGCTTAAATTTATTTAGTTTGAATATTATTATGATTTCTCTATTGATTAGTAAAACAACTTATGAGATGTCTTGTTATCTAGGATTTCATACATGTTCAAACCTAAATCCTAATCTATCTTACTAAGCCCAACAATGGACTAAGGTGTCACGCATGGTTAAGGCCCATGAGCCGTCGGCACCCATGATTAACCACGAGTGTCTTTAGTGTTTATGTAAGATCTAAACCTAATATCTTTCTTGTTTCACAAGGGAGGGTTTGTAAATTGAACCTAATATCTTTCGTATTTTTCAAAAAAGGTCACGGCTACTAGGGTTTGTAATTAAAACGTAGTTTGCCTCTCTACTATAAATACCCATGCTTTCCATGCATTTAAAACTAAGCTTTTCATACTAGAATTCTCTTTTTCAAATGTACTTAATATTTTCAAGTAAAATCTTTATTTTGCAAAACCTTTATTTTTGAAAAAGCCGCAATATATTCGTGAGTTATTATTGAGAAAAACATTATTGGATAATAGTGCTAAAATTGATTCTTATACGTTGAATAGTGTGAACACGAAGACCAATCAAAAACACTTTCTTATTAATGTAAGTTATAATCGAGTATTTAACGATACTCAACTTTGAATCGAGTATTTAACGGTAGTCAACTTTGAGTTACAACTAGAGTTAGTTGTACGAGTGGGTTGATAATTTTGTAATCTGGAATAGGTATTATAATTATTAATCGAGAAATAGTGAACGTAGGTTTCGAGTTGTGAAACTGAACCACTTCAAAAATCCCTTGTGTCACGTGCTCTTTTGTTTGTTTACGTCTTTTATAATTTTCATACACGGTACAAGTAATTAGTTGAGTTGAATTTAAGTAATAAATTCAAACCGTGTATTGCCGTTACACGCTTATACGGACAATCGAAAAAGTAGGCATACTTTATTTATACCCAATTCACCCCCCTCCCCCCCCCCCCTCTTGATTAGGGCTGTTCATTCACGGTTCGGTGAACCGAACCGAACCGTTTCACGGTGAACCGCTCAAACGGTTCGGCTGAAAAGGGAACCGTAACCGAACCAGTTCATGACGGTTATTTCGGTTCGGTGAACCGGTACAACCGGTTCGGTTTATCGGTTAACCGAAACCGATTCTAAATATTTGTTTGGAGAAGGATTTTACCTGTTACTGGGTTTGCATTTGGGAGATGATTTCATATACTTGTACTAAACAACTTGCACAACAACGAAGACCAATACAAACACTCAAAACCCACATAAAAAAAGCACAAAATTAACTTACAAGAATATCAAATTAATAAACGAAGACTAATGAACAGATTGTGTACAAGGATTAACTAAATACAAGAGGACGATGTATAGACGGTGGCAGGCACGTGAACGGCGACGGTGGTAGACTGGTAGGCACCTGAACGATGAAGACGACGATAGGAAAGTGACGCTGGAATGAAAGTGAATGGCAACGGTGGAAGGCAAGTGAATGGCGACGGTGGAAGGCAAGTGAAGGGCGACGGTGGCAGGTACGTGAAGGGCGGAAAGAAATGAACTGCAACATGAAGGCGTATGATGACGATGGAGATGATAATTGATAAGATGAGAATGAGAGATGAGTGAGAATGAGAGATGAGTGAGATTGAGAGGATGGAGGCGTGAGATTGAGAGGATAAGAGGAGTGTTAGGGTTTATTTTAAGTTTTGGGCCCAAAACTGATTCAGCCCAAAAGATATATAAACAATATTAGTAATTCGGTTCGGTTTCGGTTAACCGCGGTTACCAAAATTCGAACCGAAACCGAACCGTTTGTGAGGCGGTTAAACCGGTTCGGTTCACCGTTCTAATTTTGTTTTTCGGTTCGGTTAACCGAACCTAAAAAAAGAGCGGTTTTCGATTTTTTCGGTTCGGTTTTTACGGTTCGGTTAA
>JAIUZE010070433.1:0-32253 GCA_022085475.1 Heliosperma pusillum
GAAGACATGCTAAACAGCACAAAAAGCCGGCAAAAATGGTCACCACCTTCCTTGTCTTTCTCAAGGTCTGTTAATAACTTCCCTAAATGTATAGGTTCGCCAGGTTTGGACAATTTGTAACTCTTCCTCCACCGATCCTTCAATTGCTTGTTTTCCTCCGCCAAGGGGTCCTTCTTTCGACCGGTAGGAACTAGATCAAGAGGTTTGTGACCAAGAGGTAAAAGGAAGCAGTCATGTACATCAAATTTTGACACCAAAAACTCCTTCGAATCAGATGCCCGAAAAATATGAGATAGGTCATTAAAAGCTTCAAAAAAAAAAGGTGTACGTGTTCAACAGGTACATGTTTTAGTCTCAAATCAAGAAGCCCACCAAAACCAATGCGCTTCACCGCTTCCCGCTGAGCATGGTTAAGCTGAGAGATCAATTTCAGAAGCCTACCAGGTCGACATTTGACAAATTTAGATGGGGTAGGGTCAACGCTAACTTCTACGCCATCACCTTCACCAGCCATCTGATAGGTAAGACACAAAAATCAAAGTTTCATTATAATGTGTTAAAGTTACACAAGTATACAGATGCACTGAACAGGTTTAATGTTACAAAAAAACTTTATAGTTTCATGTAGGACACAACTTCAAATTCATAAAAACATTCAACAACAGTTTCATAAATAATAAAGAGAGTTACATAATATCTAGACTAAAGTTCCATACTAAAGTTTCATAAATAGTTTCAACAATTGTAGTTAGAGTTTCATAAATTGTAGTTAGAGTTTCATAAATTGTAGTTAGAGTTTCATAAAAACTAGTTAGAGTTCCATACTAAAGTTCCATACTAAAGTTTCATAAATTGTAGTTAGAGTTTCATAAATTGTAGTTAGAGTTTCATAAAAACTAGTTAGAGTTCCATACTAAAATTCCATACTAAAGTTTCATAAATTGTAGTTAGAGTTTCATAAATTGTAGTTAGAGTTTCATAAAAACTAGTTAGAGTTTCATAAAAAACATTCATCAACAGTTTCATAAATAATAATTAGAGTTACAGACTATATAGACTAAAGTTTCATAAATTGTAGTTAGAGTTTCATAAAAACTAGTTAGAGTTACAGTATACAAGACACAACAGCAGTCAACAACACACTTCTTTCCTTGATGAATTAAAGTTTCATAAATAGTAGTTAGAGTTATAATATACATGCTTAAAGTTTCATGTAGGACACGACACAACTTCAAATTCATAATAACATCCAAAATTATAATGTGGACTACAAAATTCGGTTACAATACACAAATCTAGAGTTACACTAAACAGGTTTAAAGTTACAAATAACAAACTTTAAAGTTTCATGTACAATTACAATTATATCGGGCAATTAAATTACAAGTTATGCAATTGGGATAAACACAAAAAAAGAGAGAAACGCATTATACAGTAAATTTGATAAACTTCTGAGAAAATGGCGATACAGCTTTAACTTATTAAAATTCAAAAATGGCGAAATAAATTAAACGAACAATGATAAAACCACACGAAACAAATTCAACTTGGATAATAAAAAGAAAAAGAATGCAAAACTACAATATGGATAAATAGGGATGAATGTACCGGAGATTAAGGATGAAGATAGCAAGTTGAACTCTCTATCATGGATAAATATGGATGAATTATGGATGAAAATGGAGTAAGGATGATAAATATGGATGAAAATGGAGTAAGGATGATAAATATGGATGAATTATGGATGAAAATGGAATAAGGATGAAGATGGAGTAAGGAAGACGAAGAGTTTGAAGAGAAAATCAGAAAAATGAGAAGAGGAGGAGAGATACAGTAAAGTGGGAAAATGTGTTTTCAGAGAGAGAATGTCAAACGTGGGAACATGTGTATTTGCATGATTAATGATTGTGCATGGGAAACAGTAGAGTATAATATTTTGGGATTAAATCTCAGCCATCCATACTCAAAGATCCAAGGGTGTATAATAGGACTCAAGGACTCAATTATACTAAGGAGACTCATTTGAACCCACCTCTCTCTCTCTCTCTCTCTCTCTCTCTATATATATATATATATATATATATATATATATATATATATATATATATATATAGAATTGGGATCCGGTGAGAACCACTAAGATAATGAGAACCGTGAGAACTCCGCCTTACAAAATTTATTTTTTAAAACTAACGAAATATTTGGATTCGGGGTAGAATATTATGGCTAGATAACATATTTCTTGGCCGAAAATTAATAAGCTACTGACGAAAATCGAGTCGAAATAGATTTTACTCTTTTTAATGCACCTAGTACTCAGTTTCATGTATCTAAAAATTTTCATGCACCTAGTACTCGTTTTCATGCATCTAGAGCTTGTTATTTTCATGCACCTAGTAATTATTTTCACGCATGTAACAATTTTCATGCACCTAGTTCTCGTTTTCATGCATTTAGAGTAGTTTTAGTTTGTCTAATTAAATTTATGTACATTAAGTACATATTTTTTTAATATAATCAATAAATTTTGTTTACTTACTGCAAATATTTTGATTTAATAAACTAAACTAATTGTAAATGATCCATCAAAACTTTCGAAACAAGATTTGGTGGAGATTTAGTGAGAGTTCTCATGGTTCTCATTATGTTAGTGGTTCTCACCGGATCCTGACCCTATATATATATATATATATATATATATATATATAGGATCACATGAGTTCACCCTAAATATTTGAGTTCATGAGTCCTAATGTCAACCATTAGATCAAAGGAGATCTAATGGTTGAGATTACATGTAAGGGTATTTTTGTCATTTCGCGTCTTACTATATAACATTATAACACTTATTGATAGACATTTGGTCATTCTAATACATTCAGTTTCTCTCTCTAAAATTTTGACCTAATTCTCTTTCTTCTTCAAAGTTCTCTGCGTGATAATCTTATTGTACCTCATTCTTCTTTAATCACTTTCTTATTTGATCCATGCGTGATAATCTTATTGTACCTCATTCTTCTTTAATCACTTTCTTCTTTGATCAATTCTTCTTCAATTTCATATTATGGCCGAATTCTTTATAATCATTATTTGTAATGTCAGGTATTATTTCTCATCACAATTTTAATTTTTTTTGTTTATATCGTTTTTATTGTTTTTTTTCAATTGATTTCGTTAATCGGTGTTATTTCGTATTATGATTGATGATATCTTTTGAAGTTCTGTCTTCAAATCATCTCGTCTCTTTATTTTTCTTTTTTTTTTTCATCATCCTATTATTGTGATTTTTGTTTTACTTATTTCTCTATTTTTAATCATTTGTTGTAATGTATTCTTCTATGTTTGTTTTTCTTTGCTTTGTTAAGCTTAACAATATCTATTGTTGTTAACCTAATTATTGTAAAATAGCATCACACTTTATTGTTAGCAGCATAACATATTTAGCATGTTTTTGCTCTTTTTTCTTTTTTTGTGTGTTACTCAGTTTTCTAAACACCTTTTATTGTTGACCTAATTTTTCTAAATTAGTAACGCACAATATCCTTAATAGTATCACATTTATTTATAATAGTATCACGAACTATTTCATAATAGTATCATAAATTGGAATATAATGTAATACACGATTGTGTAAATAATTAATTTGAATTCGTATGACATGTTACTCTTAATAGTATCACATATTGTTCTCAATAGTATCACAAACTTTTTCATACTGGTATCATAAAGAGGTTTACTCATATGTTTTTTTTCCCTTTTTGCAGATCTCTTCGCTTGCAGAGGGTTCTTAAGTGTTTGTTTACATGCTCAAGAAGTCAACACTACATCAAATTAGCAAATCATCTTTTTTAGTCATTTCTCTTTTAAAGAAACACTCTGTCTTCTTAGATTTATCTTAAGTTGTCTCATTTTTGTATTCTTTTTTTTATTATTATTTTTGCTTATCAATATCAAAAAACCTTAGTCGAATTGGCTAATTGTATTTTAGTTTTTTTATACTGAGAAATAATATCACACGTTGTTATAAACAATATCACACGTTATGATAAACAATATCACACCTTATACAAAACAATATCACTGTTAATTTTACAAATACTTTAAATGTCTTTCCCTTTGTGATGTTACGAAACATTATCACAACCAGTATATAAAAATATCACATAGTGTTGAAAAGAATATCACACTTTAGCAACAACAATATCACATCCTGAAGTTAGAAACCATGTTTCTTTTATAATTTTGATAAGAATACATTTTGTTAGAATTTTTTTTAGAGTAAGTCAATAACAATATCATAGTTGTATCATGATTTGCCATTTTCTTTATTATGTTTTATAATTAAAATAAACAATGTATATATCTTTATAAGTATCACAAGATATTGAAAACAATATCACGCGTTATAGCTGACAATATCACATGATATTCTTAACAGTATCACACAATTGGATTAACAATATCACGTTGTGTCATTAACAATATTACACAGTTTCGCATCAACTACCTCTAACTATACCTCTATCCCTGCTCCTACCCCTACCCCTACCCCTACCCCTACCCCTACCCCTACCCCTACCTCTACCTCTACCTCTAGCACTTGCAACATACTTTTGTATCGTCTTTATTGTGTCTTGACCTCTTGTCCATCATCATCATCATCATCATCATCATCATCATCATCATCATCATCATCATCATCATCATCATCATCATCATCATCATCATCATTATCATCATTGTCTTGTCCATAATCAGTTACTCTATAAATAAAAACATTAAATACTGCAAAAATTACTTATCAATTCCTCACATTGGTGCCAACAATCTCAATTTCATAGGCATCGCATTAAGTTCGATATTGTTATACTTCTTGACAGCAGCCAGAGATCCCCATCGAGAGAACAATTTCAGTTGTTCCCTGGTACAAGAGCCTAATCTGAAAAACATTATTTAGTTGTGTGAGATTTGAGAAAAATCTGTGAGATTTGAGAGAAATCTAGTAATATTATTTAGTTGTAGTGATCGAATTAACAATGAATATCACCAATACTACAACTATTAACAAATAATATAGCACAATATCAACCCCATTAACAAAGAATATCATAGTCAAGCAGAATACCACTCTTCCAATTTTGTGATTAAGAAACAATATCATAGTAAAAAGACTATCACAATAGAAAAAATTATTGAATCTACTAGTCTATAAAGCAGAAACATTTAAGAGTTTCTGATTGGCCGCTGAGATTTAGGGACAAAAAGTTGCAGCGGGCTCCACATACAAAGAAAAAGATTAATTACTCTCTCTCCTCACTCTTGCAAGTTTTGTTCTCTTATTTACATATTTAGATTAGACTATTTACATAATTTACATAATATGTGATTTTATGATACTGTATAGTAGAATTGGTCAATTATATGAAAACCCAATTTTAAAAAAAAAACATTTTCATGAAATACTAAAGTCTAAATAATACAATTTGAAATTACATTATTCTAGCAACAACAAAGTCTATGAAAACCTAATTATAAAAAAATGAAAAATAAAAATTATTCTAATAACAATATTTCTGCAAAACAAAGTCCAAAGAACAATAACAATGTTTAATACAATTGAAATGTTCCTGCGAAACAAAAACCAAATAATACAATTAAAAAAAAAATTGGTACTTAATAAATAATCTCTCTTTGGAAAAATAATTTAATTATTATTTTCCTAAGAAGCTACAATCCGACTAAAAAATAAAAAAAAAACATAACCTATCAAATCATAAGTCATAGTGAAAAATAATCCTTAAAAGGTGTATATTCTAAATAAAATGTTTTCTAGCATTTAAAGCAAAAAAAAACTGATCATTTTTGCCAGAAATTATATTGTACTCCGTACATTGATAATTGTATAATAGAAAGAAAAAAGAATGTCAAGTGTACAAAGAACATGTATTGGAGAAAAAAAAGTACTTACCGGAGAACAATAATACTTCACATAAATTAAATATTTTTAAATTAATTAATTATAGTTGATTACATAACAATGATTGGGTGTTGTAAAAAAAACAATGATGGGGTGTTGTATAAAAAAAAACAATGATGGGGATATGTACATAGGACTATAGGAGTTATATGAGAATTAGAGAGAAGAGGCACAATCATGTAATTGTGAAAATATGAGTATGACATGATTTGGAAGAGAAAGTAGGGTTATTGAGAGGGTATAAAAAGTTATTTAGGGTTAGGGGTTAAAATAGATATTGACTGCTAGGCTTATATAATGTTGATTTGGCCCATTTTTTGACATTCATGTTTTTTTGTTTTACAGTGACATATATTTGTTCCGTGTTAGTTGGACGGGTTTCGTAGTTGGAATTAAGCGGATGATATATCGGGTTATTTGCATTTTTCGTCTATGTTAAATGTACATTGTTATGTTGTTTATTTCGTCTTTCACAAATTCTTATTTAAGACGAGTATATCCCCCTAATCTTATGACGGGTCAAGTGTCACTCAATAAGGGAGAAAAATAATGCATTGGGATTGCCAAAATTTTTGTCTCTACTATGCAAGTGAAGTGTTATTTGACCTGTTTTTTTTTAAGACGGATAAGAAAGACCTACTACACTAATTAATGGGAACTTACTTTCATTAGCAAGTCTCTCCAAATATTTCTTGACGTACCTATTATTTCATTAGCAAGTCTCACTTGCGTCACAAGTTTAAGACAGGTTAAGCCTCTCCCTCACGGCCCGTCGCAAATTTAAGACAGGTTAAGCCTACCCTTCTCAAAGAGCAAGTAAGTGCGTATATATTACAAATGATTATATAACTATTGTCGCGACTTGGGTTATACGAATGCGGTAAAATATGTTTCATGTCGTATGATGAGTTTTGAGTTGGGTTAATGTGAGGTCTCACAATAAGCCTTTACGTAACACGGTATATTAAAAGTTACAAGTGTGAAAATTGCTGATTATATACTTAACAAGTTTTAATTTTGAATTATAAAAGGGATAATTAATTAGTCATAGATTACTATATATGCTAACGAATATTCTGTACAGTGAAAATTTTATCATTCTGTGTGATTTATTGATCATTAACATAATGAATAAAAAAAATATTTTGTCATCCTGCTTAATTTATTTATTATTAATTACAATAAATAGCATTATTTTATTTTACTATATTAATGGTGGCAAATTTCGGGTCTCTCAGTTTTTTAAAAATGTTTGTAAATTATGTAATTTACTTGACTTACACTCGATGATAGTGATTAATATTTTACATAATAACTATGTACTCTGTACAATTTTGTGTTAAATATATAATCCCGTGCAAATTTGCACGGGTTTAAAACTAGTGTGTTTAATAACTACATGTAGATCTACGTTACTCAGTTAGTAAACACTAGTTCAGAAATCCTAATTTTCAAAATTAAACGATATGAAACCATAATTTTCAATATCAAACAAATAAAACATCTAATAAACGGCGATAACTACAATCGATGATACTAATTATTTCAATATGTCAATTTAATCACCAACTAACATTTAAAATCATGTATAACTAAGATATTTAGAAATTTAAAGCAATAATATACAAATTTCGAATAAAATCAACATGCATATCAAATTTAATACCACAAAAGTTATACTAAAATCGCAGGAATTTGAAAATTGAGAAACGATTGTACCTGTACGAATTTTGGAGACAAATCTAGTGAAATTATTCAATTTATTGAACAAATTATTGATGAAAGTTGAAGTGCAGTTGAAATCCATTTGAAATTATTTGATTTTAGTGGGATTTTGTTAGATCTGTGAGGTTTAGTGAGTTTTATTATTTCTAGGGTTATTTTGGGTTTGATTTTTAGAGAGAGAAATAAAGATGAAATTGTGGGAGGCTAAGAGACATTTTTTTGGTCCAGTTTGGCACCTATGTGGCTCAATCTCAGCGCTTTATTTTTTTAGATCGGATGGCTCATATTAGGACTCACGGACTCAAATATTTAGCTGGACTCACCGGATCCCACCTGTATATATATATATATATATATATATATATATATATATATATATATAGAACTAGGATCCGGTGAGAACCACTAAGATAATGAGAACCGTGAGAACTCCGCCTTACGAAATTTATTTTTAAAAAATAAGGACATTTTTGGGTTCGGCGTAGAATTTAATAGCTAGATAACATACATCTTGCTCGAAAAAATATAAGTTACTGACGGAAATTGAGGTGAAATACGATTTAATAATTTTCATGCACCTAGTAGTCAGTTTCATGCATCTAACAATTTTCATGCACCTGGTGCTCATTTTAATGCATCTAGAGCCCGTTATTTTCATGTACTTAGTAACTGTTTTCATGCATGTAGCAATTTCCGTGCACCTTTTTCTCGTTTTCACGCATTTAGAGTAATTTTAATGTACAAATTGAATCTATGTACATTAAGTACATATTTTTTAATATAATCAATAAATTTTGTTTAGTTACTGCAAGTATTTTGCTTGAATAAACTAAACTAATGGTAAATGATCCAACAAAACTTTCCAGACAAGGTTTGGTGGAGATTTAGTGAGGGTTCTCACGGTTCTCATTATGTTAGTGGTTCTCACCGGATCCTGACCCTATATAGATATATATTGATTCATTTATTTCATTAGCAATCACAAAAAAATTATATATTTAGCGTACACATGCATACTGTTACAATATCACAAACATTTTTACACTGGAAAATGTTTTAGTTCGTAATATTTGTACTTAAATTGATCAGAAATAAGTCATTCTTATTTAATTAGACGGATTGAACTTATATAAATTGCCTTATATGAACAATATTGCATGAAAGAATGGAGATTGTCATATGATTAAGATAATCTTAAATGAGATTTTGTAGCTAAGAATAACATCCACTACAAGCACCAAATTTTAAAGGGAAAATAATGGTTGTTGAGCTTTTAAAAAGTTATTTTAAACTTTTGGAAAATTTGTTGTTTGGCCAATTTGTGCTTTTTGTAAAAAAAAACACTTTGAAAGTCTTGGCCAAACGTGATCTATAATTCGTAGCTTAATTTTGCTTAATCAAGGGAAAAATCCATTCATTATCTTCTAAAAAAAGGTAATGCCACAAGATAACTTTTCCCGTAGCGAACTCTTGCCCCACAACTTGGATACAGCCACAACTAATAATCATTCTTACTATGAAGTAAGTCAAAGATGTCCGAAAGTATACTTAGCCACGAATTGTTACGTGACAAATATTTTTCACCCACGACTTATGTCATGTCTTTGGACATATTTATTTCGCCAGGAATTAACAAACACTCGTGGCGAATATATCTTCAGACTTGAATCAAGATATGTTCATGTTAAGAGAAATATAAAAAGTGCTTGTTTAGAAGATTAAATATACAATTTTAAATATATTTTCCTTAATTTAAGAAATATTTGCTATTTTTTTATTTAGTTTAATAAGGAATTGAATCTTTTGTAAAATTATATACAAGTAAAGAATTTATCTATCGTCTAAGTAAATATTTGATTTTTGAATAAATTAAAATTTTGTTTTGTGGTTTTTTTCATAACATTAATAATTAAAAAATACATCTGAATTTCAACTTAATTTTATTTTTATTAGTTAAACTTTATAATTTACGATAACATTGTCAAAAGATTGTATCAGTTTAAAATAATAGCATATAAAATTTAATAAGTTATTTATCACGCATTATTGAGAAATATAAATTCATATATTGCCAAACTGTCTCATTTAAAAATTAATTTATAATTTTATTTGGGAGATATTTATATAAAAACTTGAATTTGAGATAAAATTTAACTTGGTGAAAAATAAGTTTTGGGGAATTGTTTTGGAGTAAAAAAGAAAAGACAATTAGATTAAAAGTTATTAAATAAGCTAAGTATGCATGTTAAAAAAATAAAAGTAAAAAAACTCTCCAAAATTCAAAAAGAAATAACATATATATTGAAAAACTTATTGCTAAAATAAAGATTTTAATTATTGAAAGTTGCATGAGGATTTATTTTTTAGTTTTATTCAAAATAGTGCATCACGAGAAAATTAATATAAAGATTCATTCCTTCATTCTTAGTTAGTTTTTTGGAAGAGATGTAATATTTTTGCAATTAAGTAATATTAAAAAGAGTTTTTTTTACAAAAGAATAAAGCATTTTAAAAGTATTTGAAGTGTATATCATCAATCTAAGCGTGGTGGCTGGGGGTGGTGGTGCTGCTGTAATGGTGCGTGGCGGCTGAGTGGTTAGTGCGACCGAGAAGAGGGTATGTGATGGGCAGTAGGGATGGCAATTTTGTCCTGGACCGAACCAAAACTGAACCGATCTGAAGGAAAAGTACCGATCCAAACCCGAAGTTTGAAAACCCATATCCAAATCCATTATTTAGAACCCAAATCCATATCCACTTAAAAAATAACCGAACCGAATCCATGCCGATCCATTTCATGCACATCCATATCCGACCCGATCCATTTAAGATCCATAACCGACCCGAAACCGATCCATATCCACCTTTATCCTGATCGAAATTCGATCCATCCATTTTTCTCCTGGTCTAAACCCTTTTTAAAATGCAAAATTCGATATGATTTCATTTCACTTACAAAAACTAAATCTTCACATTTTTTTTGTATCCCTTTAACCATATAATATTATTTATTTTTTCTTTTGTTTATTATACGTGTAAATTTAGTTCTCCTTATTTTTCAACTTTAAGTATTTCAACTAAATCTGAATATAGATTTGTTTTAATTTCAAGGCAGATGCCTAAAACATATTTGTATATCGCCTATTATATTTTCTAATTGTTTTTCTACTTTAAGTATTTCAAGTTAATCTGAATATATATAGATTTATTTTAATTTCAAGGTAGATGCCTAGAACATATTTGTATATCGCCTATTATATTTTCTAATAAGTGCATTTAACTTTTCTTAGAAAGACAAATCACATAATATGTGATAATGTAGTTTAAGCTTTTTATTTAATAATTACTTCTTATTTATTTATTTATTTACAGATGGAATATATGTTAAAGATATTTTTATGTTTTCTTATTAAAACATATTCCCTCTTATTCCATGTAATCTTTCCCTTTCATTTGGGCTCTTGGATTAAGGAAATGAATTTGGAACATACAAAACACTCTACTCTACGTGCAATTAAATATGAACCACACAAAACACACAACTCCACCTCCAAAAATGGAAATAGGGAAGAAAAGATTAATTGACCACATAGGGAATATGGAAGAATAGAATAGGAGGGAGTACAACTTTTGCATTGTTTCAAGGTTTCTTCTCTCGTATGAAAGTTTCAAGACCTTTACGTACTGAGAGTGTGTGGAATGTCAACGCTCTCGCAATTATTTATATAATTATTAAATATGGTGCACTTTCACAATAAGTAAGGTTCTTGTAAGTCTAGTATATATGGTGAGTCTTTGAGTCCTATTTTCAGCCACACATTTATTACGATAGAGAGATGTGTAATTGTAATGTTGTACGAGCGTTACTCCAACCGCGAAGAGTATAACTGTAAATTTAAATATCAAAAAATTCAACTTGTTTGATTTCGAATAATAAAAAAATGAATTTGGGTGATTTTAAAACAAGTTTATGTAACTTCTCGGCGTTTTTTAGTATAAATTTAATGGTTTACGAGTGTAACTTTAATGCTTAACGAGTGTAACTTTAGTTTACTTTAGGACATTTTCAATATAAAAATTTGAATATATAATAATAATGTATTGATTTTGATACTTTTATACGCAAACTCAGTACTTTCTGAGTGTAACTTTAATGATTAACGAGTGTAAGTGTAATGTTTTAAAAAAAGTTTTGCTATTTTCCAAATAGGTATGGGTTGGGTATGTAATGGGTAGTTTGGATCGGGTTGAACTGGGTTTGGATCGGGTTTTGGGTCGGGTTTTGGATCGGGTTTTGGGTCGGGTTTTGGATCGGGTATGGATAATATAAAAAATGGTGGATTGGATATGGATAATCGGTTTTTGGATATGGATCGGGTTTGGATATGGATTGGTGATACACTAAAATTGTGGATTGGATATGGATTCTTCAAAAACCAATCCAACCCGATCCATTGCCATCTAGCGGTGGCTTAGTGGTGGTGGGCGATGGATTGGTGGCTGTGTGCGAGAGATAATCTATGCGTAGTGGTGCGTTGGTAATGTCTTAGCTAGTAGTGTTGGAAATGTGCACACGGGTCGTTGGCTTGACACTCCCCTGCATGACCCATTGCACATTTTAACATGCCTGAATTGACAAGGCCTAGTGTAAGGACCCGTCAATCCTCCATATTTGTGCGCGCGGTCCGCTCACTTCGACCTCTTAGATTTATTTCATACTTTTATGTATCTTCATTATTGTTTTTATATTCATGTAGTACTCCAAGATTACTTCCTGCGTGTCGAATCTTTGAGCTTAGTTTTATGTTTAGGTTACGGTTTCAAGCTTTTAGAAAATGTAGCGCTATTGTGCACACTCAATGTATCCTACTACAAAGCTGAAATTATCAAATAAGCCTCTATGAGAGGTGCTAGTCATTCAAAACCACTTCTCATCTTTAAGCTTTATATTGCTTGTCTCTTGCTTTTAATAATAGTATTGCTTACATTTATTGCTTTCGTGTGCCGGAACTTGATAATCATAACTAGGATTCCCGACACACACCCCGAGTCCCGAGTTGCATGCTAGTGGGCGATCCCTCACTAGCACGAGTCCCTTCGTTGCTTGCATTCTTGCCTAAGAGTAGGGTAAGGGTGTGCACCACGGTTCGGCAAAAGTACCGGACCGTTACACATAGCATGGCACAACACACTATAGGTTGTAGGTTGTGGGTCGTGCATAGGCCAAAGTTTGAGGGAAAGACCGTGCCTAGCCCAAGCACGACACGACACGCTTTGATACGCACAAAAAAAGGAAGACATAAGACTAAAGTGGAGAATTTCCCTTAGGCACACACAAGTACCGCACAACATGGTACACCATGGGACGTGAGTCATCGTGACCGCCATTTCTATTTCAACGACACGACACAACATGAAGCCCACTTTATTGTGCCTGGGTAGTATTATTTTCTTCTCTTAGCACGGTGAGTCGACACGGGGCACGACCTAGTATAACCCACCTTTATCTCTATGTTCTGGTGGGTTGGTCGACATGGGATGGGCGGCCGATGGGTGGGTAGGGTGGGGCTAGGGATGGAAGGGGTGGGTGGTTTTTGATTGGTAGGTGAGTTATATTGGGTTTTATGAGTGTGTTGAGAAAAATTGACAATGGTATAATCTTAAGAAAAACACCACTATGAAAGAGTTAATAAATTTGTATACGAAAAAATACAATTAAATGAATATTCATTTACTTCATATAGATTATTATAACGTGAATTGAATTATTATGTATTATGTAAATAAATGTTGTTCAGCTAATTATTTATATTATTGATGCAATTATTTATTTTTCATTTTTCACTTTAATTACACGCATCAATTTTAGGGGTTTGAACATGTTACATAATCTTCCCTCCATCCATTTCTATTGTTCTATCTTAGTGATTTCAATATTTCAATTAATGTCCTCTTTACGTGCCATTTTGTATATAAGGGGTTGTTTGGTTGCATGTGGGAATTTGTATTGCGTAGAAAGTCATAAAACACATGATTTTAGAATTCATGTGAATTAGTAAATAGTGTTTGGTTGCCATGGAGGAAGTATAATTCATGTAGGCATTCCAACTTACCTAGGGGGACCTAGGTAAGCCACTTCCTCCATTATGGAGGAATTGGAATTCATGGGAACTTCCAATTCATGTGAATTGGGGCAACCAAACAACATGTCCATTTTACAATTCACATGAATTTAAGTTCCTATGTTATTTAGTGGGTAACCAAACAACCCCTAAGTTTTATTGGTAAAAGGGTATTTATGATGTTTCGTCAATTTCTCTAAAATATGATTTTTAATTTAGTCAAACTAGGATAGTAAAAGTGGGGCAAATTATAATTGTAGACCGTCACAATTTTGTGATTACTCACATCTGATTAAAATAATAGGAAGTGGGAAAGAGAATTGTGAGAATTTACAAGCTTATGACAGTTACAACAAGATTTGCTTTGAGCCCGAAATAAAGGAAGTACGTTGTTTTAATTAGTTTTCACAAACAACATATTGTTCAAACATAACATATACTATATAATTAATACTCCACGGTTTATGTTACGTAATCACCTTATATCTCTAATGTGAGTGTATTTTATTGAATCCTTTTGATGCCAATTTGTAGCATAAAAAAGTACTCACTATAGAAGGAAACAATTATTGAACACTCGTAATACAATCCCCGTTTCATTCCCAGTCTTTTTTATACATTTTGCAAACATTGTTCGGGCGTGACCGAATACAACTGAGCCTCGGTATGTTCTTTGCTCTCACAAGTCACATGTTTAAAGTAGGACTTTCATTTTAGATGTCATTAAAATGGTAATACCAAAACTTAATACTTGTAGTTAATACTAGGCTGAGCAAAAATATCTGATGCGAATTTTTTATCCGAATCCGATACGCTTTCCGAATTAAAAAATCCGAATATTTGGATTCCATTTAAATTGGATATCCGATCCGGTTTTTTCCTTTTAAACTGGATCGGATGTGGATTAAGAAATTTTGAAAATCGGATATCCGAATCTGATTTGAATTTTAAAGAACTACTAAAAAAAGGAAAAATTAAGAAATAAAAGTAAAAAAAATACTCTTTTTCTGTTATTTTATAATCTTTATTTAATGTATTTATTGGATATATTTTTAGTCGTGATAATTTCTCATCTCCCTCAAGTCACCTCTCTAATCTCGCCATTCTCTGCTCTGTTTCTTGTTGATTTTATAAATTCTTCCCCAAAATATTAGAAGGGTTTTAGTCGAAATAATATAATTTTCTTGATGAATCATTTGCTTTTAGTTGCGGAAAAAAATGATGAAATGGAAACAGTAAAAGCCATTTTTGAAAATTTAAAACCGTTACTTTTTTTATTTTTTTAAAAACTAGATCAAATCCGGATTTTGAAAACCGGATATCCATATATTCGGATATCCGGTTTATCTGGATCAAAAAAATTCAAGAATTCTAAAACCTGATATCCGATCTGGATCGGATATCTGGTTTTGCTCAGCCCTAGTTAATACTCCGTACCAATAAGCACCCGATAACATCATCTTATTTTCCTTTTTATAAATTAAAACTACGAGCTGATGAATCTTAGACTCATAAACAACTATTGAAATCTTCAGGGGTTTCTAAGGCCTTTGGCAACCATGGACATGAGAACCATGTCTCCGGTTTTGGTCACTGAATTTATAAACTTTATCGATAAATTCAATAAAAATTCAAAGTATGATACACTTGTTCATTTATGTTTGGGATATTACCTTTTTATATTGCTCCATTTGCCTTCCATTTACACCCTACTTACCTATTATGAGGGGAATTTGACCCGTTTTAAGTTTAAGACAGGTCGATCCGTCATAAATGAAAATTTGTGTATTTTAAGATACTCCTGATCGGTTTTTTGGTTGCCGTAAACTTAGGAAGAAGGAAGTCCCTGTCTTTCACATGCACACGTACGAGTATTGGAAGTTGAATCCTTGCCAGAAGTCCATAATAGATTGAACCAATCAAGCTGACTATAAAACCCACTATTTAATAAATTGCGGAAATCCCTACACTTCCTATTTTTGGTATTCTCCATTTCCTAAAGTGGATTCTAATTTAGTCCAAATTTCTCCATGCTATTATTGGCAACCTATACATCCCCATTTGTTGATAGACAGACTCTCTTAGACTGTAACAACCCGAAAAGTACCCAATTTGCTTAAGCAATAGCTTATGGATACTTTTCAGTAGAACTTAAGTTTTTAATATAGGAATTTTTGTTCCGAGTCGTATTTCGAAATTCCGCGTTCGTATTTGGAATTTTTGAGAGATTTCATGAAAAGACCGTTTTTGGTCGTCTTTGACTTTTCTTGACTTTTTAATCGTCTTTGACTTTTTCTTGACTTTTTAAAGTTGTCAATTACTTTTCTTGACTTTTAAAGTCGTCTTAAACTTTTCTGAACTTTTAAGTCATTTTTGACTTTTCCCGACTTTTTAGTCGATTTTGACTTTCGTTGACTTTTCCCGACTCGTCTTGCGATTTTGAAGACCGAAATGTTATTTAAAAAAAATTATATTTTTGATTTATTTTTATTTATATTTATTATGATTTATCATAATTTAATATAATTATTTTGAATTTATTCGGAATTTAAAGAATAACTTTTACGGTTTTTAATCGAACGTCATTTAACTATTCCCGACGCATCGTAATGCGCGCAACAAAATCGAAACTCGACTTTGGCATGAGTCACCCGCGCGTGTCATCGCTTTCCACTCACCATTAGATATTTTATTTATTGTGATTAAAATAATCAAAATATCTAGATATTTAATTACTTTATCGATCCGTCAACGGAAATTACGCAAATCGAGCAAAAACAGACCCGATGATCACCTTACCCACACGGCTCACCCTCTCCTCTAATAGACTTTGATATTTTTATTTCTTTTGATTAATATATCATAATATCTAGATATTAGTTTACTTTATCGATCAGTTAACGAAAACTACGCAAAACGCTCGAAATCGGACCCGACAAGCTCAACATCACACGGCTCCCTTACCCACTCTTAAGCCTTGATATTTTCATTATTTTCATTTAATATCAGAATATCTGATATAAACTTATCGTAAATAATAATCGTGTACGTGAAAAATAGTTATTAACGAGTCAATACAGAACAACATTTTAAAAAACAACCACCTTATTTGTCTATTAAATCACTCCAACTCCACTTACACCTTACTCACAACACTTTTCACTTTCACAATCAAAAATTAAAGATCAAAATATCACTTTCTTTAATTCGTTCTTAGGGTTCTTCATCGTTCATCAATTGTTCTTCATCGTTCTTGAGCAAAACCTCCATAAATCCTTCATTGCTTAATTAAATCCTTCCTAATTTATATTTCTAGGATCTCCTCTTCGCTCTCCATCTTCTAGTACGTTTTAAATTCAATTCCGTCAAGATCGTTTTCAACACTTTAATTATGAGAAATTTAGTTTAAGTTCTAATAATTGTTTTCTTGTTATTTCTTATAGGGGAAGAGTTTGAAGACGAATTTGGGGACTCTTATATTTTGGGTGAAGACTGGTAGAAGGGTTTTCTTAATTATTACTTCTTATTATTTTGTGCTAAGTGGGTTTTGCTAGCTAAGGTAACAATTCCGATTTACTCGACGAATTAATGTCACATAGCTTTTAGTTTATGATTCATGTTATGGTTATTTAGGATTTGAGTTAGTAACATAGCCTTTAGTTTTTTTTATTTTGATTTTGGTTCATCTTTATTTTTGGTTCATGTTTTATGATTTATGGATTTTTAGTTAGTAAGATGTTAAGTAGTGATTTTTATGTTGTTTTATGATTTTTGATGATTCTTATGTTGTATGGAATTTTTATGTTGTTTTATGATTTTTGATGATTTTTATGTTGTATGGAATTTTTATGTTGTATTATTGTTCTTGATGATTTTTACGTTGTAGTGAATTTTTATGTTGAATTATTGTTCTTGATGAATTTTTATGGTTTTTCATAAGTTATGATTTTTTTATGTTGTTTATGAAATTTTAACAAATTTAGTGTTCTTGAAGAATTTTAATGATTTTTACTAAGTTATAATTTTTATGTTGCTTATAGAATTTTAACAAATTTAGTGTTCTTGAAGAATTTTAATGATTTTTACTAAGTTATGATTTTTATGTTGTTTAGGAAATTTTAACAAGTTTGTTGTTCTTGATGAATTTTGATGATTTTTAACAAGTTATGATTGTTATGTTGTTTATGAAATTTTAACAAGTGTAGTGTTCTTGACAAATTTTGATGATTTTAATAAGTTATGATTTTGTATGGATGTTTGTTAAAATGGTTGTTTGGTGATTAAAAACAAGTTTGGAATTGATTTGGAGTGAATGATGATTGAACCGAGAAAGGGGCAAAAACCGGGTCCAAACCAGACCGGTCCAGGCCGGTTCAGACCCGGTCTGGGTTGGTCAAGGTGGGTCCGGGTCTTGGTCTTTGGGTTGTGTCGATGTTTGATTGGTTGGTTGTTGTTTTGACGGGTTTTGAATATGTTAAAGCATGCGGGAAATATTAGAAAAACGGTTTTAAATAAAAAGTGTAAAAATCTGCCATTTTTACCAAAACGGGCCGTGGGGCCCAAAACAGGCCCATGTGGGTCCGGCCCAATTCAGCCCGTGGGTCCCACCTTGGGACTCGTGTCGGTTTTTGAGTTATCGTCATTTTTATCGTGTTTGTAATATTTAGCAAGTGGGAAATATTAATAAGTAAAATATTTAATTAAAAAGGTTTTTCATAAAATTATTATTTTTCACATGTTAGAAATTATAAGACGAGATCGTAGTTTATTTTGATATTCTTTAAGTCAAGCGGGGTTTTACGTAAGATTTAATAATTCACATGTTAGAAGCTTTATTAAAATAACATGTAATGAATATGTTGATTTTATGTATATGTGATAAAGACTCTGTTTCTAGCCGGTTTGACCAAACGGGTTTGGTCAAACTAAGATCTAGTCAGCCCCGTTTTGACTGATGACCGTCGCGGGACTCCGGTCGGGGATTTGTCTTCAGGTAAGGTTTTATTTTAATGAATGAATGAATGAGCCTTAGTAGATATGAGGCGATATGATATTTGAATGTGATTTATATGCAATTAGTCACATGATGGGATGTTTTTCCCGTGACTGTTTAATTATATGGTTGGTGTCGTGTTGACTAAGTACCCATAGAGAATTATGAGTATATGGCGTCTTGACCATTCTAATTCTAAATGAGTATCTTGGACCATGACATTGATAGGTCCGTACTGTCTTTAACGAGTATATAGTTCGCCGCTTGATAGCTTTTGTGTCTCGGCTTTGTGGGTTTATATCCAAGTCGGGGCATGGCTGCCTGATCCGTTTTGGGACTGGAGCCAGCTTAAGTACTAGCCATCTCTGCTTAGGGGGTCGCCTAGTAGAGTTTCTCATAGACGGTTATGTCATGTGACGGGGAATGGAATAGCTGTTGTCGCTAGGTCTGATCAGTCTAGGACTAGGATGTTTTCCTACCTTGTGGTATAGCCTCGAGTTACAGAGTCGACTATTGACGGTACTAGGAACTTATGCCTGTTTGTAGACGTATTGGTCTTTCATGTTTGTATGATTCTATGAGTTTTAGAAGGTGAGATGCCAGCCGGCTAAGATTGATAGAGTTTGGATTCCCGATTGTTAACTGATTCACATGATTACGTGTTGATTAGGGTTTGAGTGTATCAGGGCCATGTTACATGGTAACCGCTGAGCCAGATACCAGCTTCCCTACCTCGAGTTATATTTTATTATCGGATTCACATGATAGCTTTCATATGATAGGTTATATGTTAGTTATTTGTTTCATAACATGAAAAGCATATCCTATATGTTTAAGTTTTGTATTTCCCATATACATTGCTTTTATGTTATTCAGGTTTAATTAAATTCGACATTTCGTGGCTGGGAGAACTCGGAGTTACTCCCCACTGACTGTGGCTTCCGTGTTTATATTTAATGCGGTCGAACAGGTGGTGATGCATATTTTGGGTACATTGACGAGCTAGCGAGCGAAGTATTTACCTTGGACCTATATTCGGTTCATAGTATGTATATTATTATACACTCTTTTATTTCCGTATTTATACGGGAGATATGTCTCCCGTCTTGTATATTTCTGTTGTATAATAGTATTTCCGTTTTGTAATGACTCTTTTTATTTATGACACCTTTGTATTGTATTTTCATCTTTTATCTAGTTTAAATAATTTTTTTTCTTTCCGCAAATTTGAGGGTGTCACACTAGGCCTTATAAAGCCTTTCTCAATTAAATCATCAAGTTGGATTCTCAACTCTTTCAACTCAGAAGGCGCCATACGGTAAGGAGCTTTGGCAATTGGTCCAGTTCCAGGAACTAGATCAATAGAAAATTCAACATCTCTTTCCGGAGGAATTCCCGGTAATTCATCGGGAAAAACATCCGGATATTCACAAACAATAGGAACATCCTTCAAAGAAGGAAGAAAAGAATCAGAAGTAGTCACTACACATAGAAATGCTTGATGACCCTTCTTCAAAACATTCAACATTTTCATAGCTGAGATTAATTTCACACTAGTTTGCTTTCTAACTCCTTGATAAGAAATACGAGCACCCAAAGGACTTTTAAGAATAATTTTCTGATCACGGCACTCGAATCGAGCATGATGAGTAGATAACCAATCCATGCCCAAAATAATATCGAACTCTTCAAGAGGAAAACGTAGAAGATTCGCCGGAAAAATAGATCCATTTATGGATATTGGAATGTCGGAATGAAGATAAGAACATGAAAATACTTCTCCGGATGGTAACGATATAGGAGTAGTTTCTCCTACTGAAGCTTTAAGCGGTAACTTATCGGATAATCTCATTGAAATAAAAGATAAAGAAGCTCCCGTATCAAACAAAATTAAACACGGAAACTCATAAATCGAGAACATACCCGTCACTATGTCTGGCTGAGCATCAGCCTCAGCACGGCTCATAATAAAAATTCGACCCTTAGGTCGCCCAGAAATAACCGGTGTAGAAACCGTACTCTTCCTCTCAGGACATACATTAGCCTTATGCCCTGGCTTCTGACAAATAAAGCATACAAACGGCTTGTTGAAGCAACCAACACCAGGGTGAATAGGCATCTTGCATGTAAAGCAGACACGACCTTTGAGGTCGTTGTTGTGACTCGGCACAAATGGACGGTTTCTCTGATTAGCCGGTCCACTCTGAAAGTTTCTCCTCTTGTTTGGAAAAGAGGGAGAATAAGAAGGTCGAGAAGCAGGATAAAGTGGTCTCTTGCCATAAGAATTAGGCGCCACATAAGAAGTACGAGCCTCTTCGGCAATCTCCCGAATAGAACTCTCCGCCCAAATGGCATCATTATAGATCGAGACAAAAGAAGTAGAACCTCTACTGATCTTCCCCTTTATCTGGGGAGAAAGCTTTCCCAGATAAAAGAAGGCTTTGTCTTCCTCTACCCTAATAAGTCGAGTGGCATAAGGAGCCAACTCATTGAACCGGGTAGTAAACTCCTGAACTGATAGTTTTTCTTGCTTGAAATCCATAAACTCTTTCAGCTTTTGTTGTCTCAACTCATCGGGGTAAAACCTCGCTTCCAAGAGCTCACGGAAACGAGCCCACCCAAAATTAGGCTCCAACTTAGCGGTAGGACAAGAAAGAGTCCACCACTGATCCGCTTCCTTCTCTAAGAAGTGAGAAGCAAGACGGACCTTATCCTCTTCAAGGACATCATAAAGAGAAAAACTCTTTTCCATTTCTCGTAACCACACAGAAAGCTTAACGGGATCAACTTTGCCATCGTAGGTTTTGGCTTGGCTCCTCGATAGCTGTGAAGCAACCCACGTATAACTCCCGTGTCTCTCACGGTCAGGAATAGGAGTAGGAATCGGATTTGCTTGCTGGTTTTGCTGGTTTTGCTGGTTTTGGATAATAACGGTAAGAGCTGCTAAGATAGTGTTGTCAATCCTCGGAGGCATCTTGCAAAATAAAAACACAGATTAGTACTTATCATTGAGCAAGAACAAAGAGACTACAACATAAATCCTAATCTACCCATCTTACCCTTCTATCTCACGGTTTATTATTTTACTAAGGTTAAGTTATTTATGCAACGGTACACAAACGTGCGTCGGGAGCAAAATAGCTCTGATACCAACTGTGACACCCTCAAATTTGCGGAAAGAAAAAAAATTATTTAAATACATAAAAGAAATATGATAATACGTAACGAAGGTGTCATAAAATAAAAAGGTCATTACAAAACGGAAATAATATTCTTCAAAAGAAATATACAAGACGGGAGACATATCTCCCGTATAAATACGGAAATAAAAAGAGTATATAATAATATACAAACTAAGAACCAAATATAGGTCCAAGGTAAATACTTCGCTCGCTAGCTCGTCAATGTACCCCAAATATGCATCACCACCTGTTCGACCGCATTAAATATAAACACGGAAGCCACAGTCAGTGGGGGGTAACTCCGAGTTCTCCCAGCCACGAAATGTCGAGTTTAATAAAACATGAATAACATAAAAGCAATGTATATGAAAAATACAAAACCTTAACATATATGATATGCTTTTCATGTTATGAAACAATTAACTAACACATAACCTATCATGTGAAAGCTATCATGTGAATCTGATAATAAAATATAACTCGAGGTAGGGAAGCTGGTATGCTGGCTCAGCGGTTACCAAGGAACATGGCCCTGATACACTCAAACCCTAATCAACACGTAATCATGTGAATCAGTTAACAACCGTTAATCCAAACTCTATCAATCCTAGCCGGCTTGCATCTCACCTTCTAGAACTCATAGAATCATACAAACATGAAAGACCAATACTTCTACAAAAAGGCATAAGTTCTTAGCCCAGTCAATAGTCGACTTCTGTAACTCGAGGCTATACCACAAGGTAGGAAAACATCCTAGTCCTAGACTGATCAGACCTAGCGACAACAGCTATTCCATTCCCCGTCCCATGACATAACCGTCTATGAGAAACTCTACTAGGCGACCCCCTAAGCAGAGATGGCTAGTACTTAAGCTGGCTCCCTTCCCAAAGCGGAACTATTAGGATGCCATGCCCCGACTTGGATATAAACCCACCAAGCCGGGACACAAAAGCTATCAAGCAGTGAACTATATACTCGTTAAAGACAGTACGGGCCTATCAATGTCATGGTCCAAGATACTCATTTAGAATTAGAATGGTCAAGACGCCATCTACTCATAATTCTCTATGGGCACTTAGTCAACACGACACCAACCATATAATCAAAACAGTCACGGGAAAAACCTCCTATCATGTGACTATTTGCATATAAATCATAATCAAATATCATATCGCCTCATATCTACTAAGGCTAATTCAATAATTAAATACAACCTTACTTGAAGACAAATCCCCGACCCGAGTCCCGCGACGGGTCCTCAGTCAAATCGGGGCTGACTAGATCTTAGTTTGACCAAACCCGTTGGATCAAACCGGCTAGAAACAGAGTCTTTATCACATAGACATAAAATCAACATATTCATTACATGTTATTTTAATAAAGCTTCTAACATGTGAATTAGTAAATCTTACGTAAAACCCCGCTTGACTTAAAGGATATCAAAATAAACTACGATCTCGTCTTATAATTTCTAACATGTGAGAAATAATAATTTTATGAAAAACCTTTTTAATTAAATATTTTACTTATTAATATATCCCACTTGCTAAATATTACAAAACACGATAAAAATGACGATAACTCAAAAGCCGTCACAAGTCCCAAAGTGGGACCCACGGGCTGAGTTGGGCCGGACCCCACATGGGCCTGAATGGGCCCACGGGCCTAAATGGGCTGTTTTGGCAGATTTTACACTTTTTACAAAAAACCGTTTCTTAATTATTTCCCGCATGCTTAACATAATTAAAACCCGTCAAAACAACCACATAACAATCAAACATCGACACAACCCAAAGACCAAAACCCGGACCCACTAAGGTCCAACCCAGACCGGCCTGGACCGGGCCTGAACCGGCCTGAACCGGCCTGGTTTGGGTCCGGTTCTCAGCCTTCCTCCACGGTTCACCCACACCAAACACCCAATTTAATTTCTAACATGTTTTAATCATCAACAACCATTTTTTTTAACAATCATCCATACAAAATCATGATTAAAAATAATTCATCCAAATTCCTCAAGAACACTAAACCTATTAAAATTTCCTACACAACAATAAAATCATAACTTATGGAAAATCATCAAAATTCATCAAGAACACCAAATATATTATAAATTCATACACAACATAAAAATCATAAATTATGGAAAATCATCAAAATTCATAAAGAACACAAAACAACATAAAAACTCCATACAACATAAAAATCATCCTACTTATCATATTACTACTAAAAATCCATAAATCATAAAAACATGAACTAAAACAAAGATGAACCAAAAACTAAAGAAAACAAAAGCTAAAGGCTATGTTACTAACTAAAATCATAAATAACCATAACTTGAACAAAAACTAAAGGCTATGTGACATTAATTCGTCGAGTAAATCGGAATGGTTACCTTAGCTAGCAAAACAATTAGCACCAAAATAATAAGAAGTATATATAATAAGAACCCTTCTACTAATCTTCACCCAAATTATACGAGTCTCCAAACTCGTCTTCCAAATCTTCCCCTATAAGAAATGACAAGAAAAACATTATTAGAACTTAAAATATAAATTTCCATAATTAAAGTGTTGAAAACGATTTTGTCGGAATTGAAATAAAACCGTACGTGAAGATGGGGAGCGAAGAGGAGAGTCTAGAAATATAAGTTAGGACGGATTTAATTAAGAAATGAAGATTTTATGAAGGTTTTGCTAAAGAACGATGAAGAACAAATGATGAACGACGAAGAACACGAAGAACGATTAAAGAAAGCGATATTTTGATCTTTATTTGATTTATTGTAAAATGAAAAGTTGTTGGTGAGTAAAGAGTGTGGGTTGAGCCGTGTGTTTATAGACAAATAAGGATGTCGGGTTTTGAAATTGTTGTTACGTAATTGACTCGCGTTTTATAATTATTTTACGGTAAACGATTAAATATAATTAACGATAAAGTTAATTAAACTAAATATCAAGATATTATGATATTGTAATGAAAAATAATGAAAATATCAAGGCTTAAGAGTGGGTAAGGGAGCCGTGTGGTCTTGTGATTGTCGGGTCAGATTTCGAGCGTTTTGCGTAATTTTCGTTAACTGATCGATAAAGTGAAATAATATCTAGATATTATGATATTGTAATCAAAAGTAATGAAAATATCAAGCCCTATTAGAGGACTAAAGGCGCCGTGTAATATGGTGAGGAATCGGTCTGTTTTTGAGCGATTTGCGTAATCTTTGTTGACGGATCGATAAAGTAATTAAATATCTAGATATTTTGATTAGTTTAATCAAAATAATTAAAATATCTAATTGTGAGTGGAAAACGATGACACGCGCGTGTGACTCATGCCAAAGTCGAGTTTTGAATTTGTTACGAGATTTACGATGAGTCGGGAATAGTTACATGACGTTCGGTTAAAACCGTAAACGTTATTCTTTAAATTCCGAATAAATTCAAAATAATTATATTAAATTATGATAAATCATAATAAATCTAAATAAAAATAAATCAAAAATATTATTTTTTTAATAAAATTTCGGTCTTCAAACTTGCAAGGCGAGTCGGGAAAAGTCAACGGAAGTCAAAGTTGACTGAAAAGTCGAGAAAAGTCGAAGATGACTTAAAAGTCAAGAAAAAGTTTATGACGACTTAAAAGTCAAGAAAAGTCGATGACGACTTTTAAAAAGTCAAAGAAAGTCAAAGACGACTTAAAAGTCAAGAAAAGTCAAAGATGACTAAAAACGGTCTTTTCATGAAATCCCTCAGAAATTCCAAATACGAACGCGGAATTTCAAAATAAGACTCGGAACAAAAATTCCTATTTTAAAAACTTAAGTTCTACTGAAAAGTGTTAGTAAATATTTTTACTAGAAAAATTGGGCACTTTTCGGGTTGTTACAGTATTGATGTGATTAAATGAGATCTTATTTAGTAATTATTTTGCCTCGAGATGAAATTGACCCATAATTTAAATGATACAAGATAATAAACAAACTACAAATTACAAAGTAACACAATGAACTAATCATGCATTCTACACATCTAATAGACAACCAAAAAACACTAGCTCTATTATGTCGATTGCAAATGGGTATAAGCTAGGCACGCACACTTATACTAGCGAAATGGTGAAATAGAAAGGAGATTTATTTTAATTTACAAAGGAAACGATTAATTGCAATTCATCATTAAAGTAGTGACCTAGACATACATTTAATTTATTAGGTCAATACTAATTATGTCATTCAGCGGTGAGTCGCTCAAGGGATACGTTTATAAGTGAAGAGCGAACACATACTCTTATCCCGATATTACTTCCTCGATTGAGGCACCGTTAACAGAAAAAAATTAATTAATTTAAAGTGGTACTCGTCTTTTCTAGTTAAATAGTTTTAAACTAAACATTCCTCTAATTCCATAAGTACTATGTTAATTTTATCGCTTTATTTTATTTATTAATATACAATAATAATTAACAATGCGTAATTAACAAACAAAAAAAAAGAAACAAAATAAATAAGAAAGGAAAGAAGGGCCTTCGGTTCTCATGTGTCTCGGACCGAGACTCACAAGTGTCTCGAAAGTGACGGTCTTAGATCGTTTGCAAACATAACTCATTCGATCTATTGTTTAAGATCGATTTGAATTAATGTTAGTTGCGAACCTATCCATATTCATAGAGTAGGATCGATATTTGACATAAAAAAGTAATGAAATTTTTTGAACTTTGCTAAACAACATTGAACAAACATTAGCATCATTAGTGCCTCGAAAAACGAATATAAAACATAAATAAAAGAGAATTAACACGGGATTTTTGCCACCCTCAACCTACATGTAAATTGAGACACTCTCTTGGAGTCTAGCACGATAATTTTATGTAGATTTGAAACGATAAAGGGTAAGTCTTCGACGGTTTTTGTTTTCTATATTGTAATTCCGTAGGATTTTGAAAGGCTGTTTTAAAATTGAATTTGTGACTTCGTAACGAGCGTTTATCAATCCGATATACGTTACTGAATTGTGGGAGAGTCTAGTTTATGGATATGTGAGTTAGGTCTGGTCGTTTTGGTGTAGGTATGGTCGATCAAACCAAACAGAAATTCGTGCAAAGATAACAAACACAAACAAAAAGACAACTTAATGTCTCAATTTTTATCTAAGTTAAAGAGCATTTCTTGGCTTGATTATCTTGATGTTCTACGGTGGTTATGGAGGCTTATTAATATTTTCTAGGAGGGATTAATGTTAGGTTAGAGTTTGTGTGAATGTTGCTCACAAAACCGAGTTAGTGTTGGTGTTGTTGCTCGTCGATGCTCACGGTTGGGAGGGAAGGAATTGTTGTTGTGTTTATGTGATATGGTTGCTCTTCTTATTGTTATTTTCTTAATATAATTCCCTTATTAGTTAGTGAGATTATAGAAAAAGATAATCAAAAGATATGAGAGAGTAAGAGGGAGATATGGAGTGTATGTAGACAAGGGGGAGGCCGGATGCAAGGCTGCCAAAACACGGTTGGGTGGAGGGTTTGTTAAGGTTTGGAGAATGTTTTACTTAGGGAATAAGTAAGGAATATGTATTATATTGTGTAGGGTTTGGTTAAGAGTGAGTGGATATGGGTTTGGATAGGTAGAAATGGGTCATGTAACAACCCAAAATGTACCCTATTTTTCTAGTGAAAATATTTTACGAATACTTTTCAGCAAATCTAAGTTTTAATTTAGAATTTATTGTTTCAAGTCGAATTTGGAAATTTCGAGTTCGTATTTGGAATTTCAGCGAGATTCCATGAGAATCCCGTTTTTAAGTCAACTTTGACTTTCGTTGACTTTTCCGACTCACCTCGTAAATTTAAAGACCGAAATTATATTTGAAAAATAATAAATTTAATTTATTTTTATTAAGATTTATTTGAATTTAAGATAATTTAATATAATTATTTTGAATTTATTCGGAATTAAAGAATAACTTTTACGGTTTAACCCCGAACGTCATTTAACTATTCCCGAGTCATCTTAAATCCCGAAACAAACCCGAAACCCGACTTTGGCATGAGTCACACGCCCCATGTCACCTTTTTCCACTCACTTTAGATCTTTTAATTCTTTCGATTAAACTAATACGAATATCTAAGATATTTGTAACTTTATCGATCCGTCAACGAAAATTACGCAAATCGTTTAAAAACAGACCCGATTCTCCTATGATCCACACGGCTCTTCCTTCCTCTCTTAGAGCTAGATATTTTTCTTTCTTTTGATTACAATAACATAATATCTAATTAATATCTAGATATTTGATTAAACTATTATAAAACCTAATAATATCTAATTAATTACCTTAATATAATTATAAAACCCGAGTCAATCCCGTAACAACAATTTCAAAACCCGACTCCATATTTCCTCTATATTTACACGGCCCATTTCACTCTTGTTCACTAACTATATTTTCATTTTACAATAAATCAACTTAATATCTAATTAATACTTTCCTTAATATAATCATAATCGATCTTGGTGTTCTTCATCGTTCTTCATCGTTCTTGAGCAAAATCGACACAAAACCTTCATTTCTTATTCAAATCCGTCCTAACTTATATTTCTAGAATCTCCTCTTCGCTCTCCATCTTCAAGTACGGTTTATTTTCAAATCCGACAAAATCGTTTTCAACACTTTAATTATGGAAAATCGAGTTTTAATTCTAACAATATTATTCTTGTCATTTCTTATAGGAGAAGATTTTGAAGACGAGTTTGGTGACTCGTATATTTTGGGAGAAGATTAGTAGACGGGTTTTTCTTTAGTTCTTATTTTGGGTGCTAATTGATTTTGTGCTAGCTAAGGTAACAATTCCGATTTACTCGACGAATTAATGTTACATACTTTTGTTTTTGTTCATGTTATTGTTATTTATGGTTTTGGTAGTAACATGATAAGTAGTTATGATTATTATGTTGTATGGAATTTTTAACATGTTTAGTGTTCTTGACATATTTGGATGATTTATTTTTAACCATGATTTTTGTATGAATGATGGTTGAATTGGATGTAAAAAAATGGATGTTGTTAATTAAAACATGTTAGAAATAATTTAGGATTGGTGTTGGTTTTGGCCGTGTAGGGTGGCCGTAGGTGGTGGCTGGAAAACAGCCCAAACCGGCCGGTTCAGGCCTGGTTCAGGCCGGTTCAGGCCGGTCCAGCCCGGTCTGGATTGGTCCGGGTATTGTCCTTGGGGTTTGTGTCGATACTTGATTGTTTTGTTGTTGTTTTGACGGGTTTTAAATATGTTAAGCATGCGGGAAATATTAAGAAACAGTTTTAAAAATGTCGACCCAAAACAGGCCCAAACCAGGCCCGTGGGCCCAGTCCAGGCCCGGTTTATTTTCGGCCCAAAACAGCCCGTGGGTTTCCCCTTTGGACTTGTGACGGTTTTTGAGTTTATTGTTATTTTATCGTGTTTTGTAATATTTAGCAAGTGGGAAATTTTAATAAGTAAATTATTTAATTAAAAAGTTTTTCATGATATTATTATTTCTCACAGGTTAGAAATTATAACACGAGATTGTAGTTTAATTTGATATCCTTTAAGTCAAGCGGGTTTTCGTATGATTTTAATAATTCATATGTTAGAAGTTGTAATAAAATAGCATGAGATAAATATGATGATTTTATGTTCAAGTCTAATTGGTAAAGACTCTGTTTCTGGCCGATTTGACCAAACGGGTTTGGTCAAACTAAGATCTAGTCAGCCCCGTTTTGACTGATGACCCGTCGCGGGACTCGGGTCGGGGATTTGTCTTCAAGTAAGGTTTTATTTAATGAATGAATGAGCCTTAGTAGATATGAGGCGATATGATATTGGAATATGATTTTTATGCAATTAGTCACATGATAGGATGTTTTTCCCGTGACTGTTTGATTATATGGTTGGTGTCGTGTTGACTAAGTACCCATAGAGAATTATGAGTATATGGCGTCTTGACCATTCTAATTCTAAATGAGTATCTTGAACCATGTCATAGATAGGCCTTACTATCTTTAACGAGTATATAGTTCACTGCTTGATAGCTTTTGTGTTCCGGCCTGGGGGGCTTATCTCCAAGTCGGGGCATGGCTGCCTAATCCACTTTGGGAATGGAGCCAGCTTAAGTACTAGCCAACTCTGTCTAGGGGGTCGCCTAGTAGAGATTCTTGTGTACTGTTTTGTCATGAGACGGGGATGGAATAGCTGTTGTCGCTAGGTCTGATCAGTCTAGGACTAGGATGTTTTCCTACCTTGTGGTATAGCCTCGAGTTACAGAAGTCGACTATTGACGGTTCTAAGAACTTATGCCTGTTTGTAGAACTATTGGTCTTTCATGTTTGTATGATTCTATGAGTTCTAGAAGGTGAGATGCAAGCCGGCTAGGATTGATAGAGTTTGGATTACCGGTTGTTAACTGATTCACATTATTACGTGTTGATTAGGGTTTGAGTGTATCATGGCCATGTTTCTGAGAGGAACCTCTGAGCTAGCATACCAGCTTCCCTACCTCGAGTTATAGTTTATTATCGGTTTCACATGATAGCTTTCACATGCGAGGTTATTTGTTAGTTATCTGTTTCATAACATGAAAAGCATATCATATATGTTTAAGTTTTGTATTTTCCATATACATTGCTTTTATGTTATTCATGTTTCATTAAACTCGACATTTCGTGGCTGGGAGGACTCGGAGTTACTCCCCACTGACTGTGGCTGCCGTGTTTATATTTAATGCGGTCGAACAGGTGGTGAATGCATACATTGGGTACATTGACGAGCTAGCGAGCGAAGTATTACCTTGGACCTATATTCGGTTCTTAGATTGTATATTATTATACACTCTTTCATTTCCGTATTTAGACGGGAGATATGTCTCCCGTCTTGTATATTTCTTTTGTAGAATATTATTTCCGTATTTTGTAATGACCTTTTTTATTTATGACACCCTTGGTTATGTATTTAAATTATTTTTTCTTTCGGAAATTTGAGGGTGTCACAGTTGGTATCAGAGCATTTTTGCTCCCGACGCACGTTTGTGTACCCTTGCATAAAATAACTTGACCTTAATAAAATAATGAACTGGTGAGATAGAATGGTAGGATGGGTAGCTTAGGATTTATGTTGTAGTCTATTTGTTTATGCTAATTGTTAGAAGTAACTTAATTTGTTTTTTGGTTCTTATAAGACGGTTGGACCCGTGTGAGAAGAGATCGTTTGTTACTTACTTCTGCCAACCAGGTCCTTCCTCATAAAGAAGACAATTGCCAAGGAGGCTAGGCTTGGGTGGCTAGCCAGATTGCTAGGAGCAATATTACGCCTTATGGTGGAATATGTGTTACCTAGAAGGAGTATCCTTTACCGAAGATTTGAAGATTTATAAGCCGAATTGAAGTGAACTCCTTCTTTATCTTTGAATTCTCTCGTCCTTATTGTATTATGCCCTCTTCCTTCCATTTAGGTGCTTCTTTCTCTTCCAACCTATTTTCCTCTTGGAAATTACTCTAAATAGTTCTTCCATCTTACCATTGGTATCCTTACCTTCCTCTGGTAACATTTTATGGAGGTCATACCCTTTTGTTTGAGGAATATTATACTTAGTCGGAAGAACTTTGAATTTTGTGGAATATTAGTGTTAGTTAGAATGAACTTGTGATTTGAGGAAAATGTTATAGATCTAATTACACCATATGGTGGTGAGAGTTGGTGTCCTTGAGGATGGTGTGGTGAAGTATGTTTAATAATTGTAAAGCTTGATGCTTGTTATGACTTGTGAGTAATAGTTCATGATATTCGATGGTATGAGGTCGAAGGAATTGGCTATGACTTCTTAACTCATTAGTAATTTAGTCTCTTGGACTTAGAAGTTTAGTATTGGTTTGAAGACCATGAGTATGATATGTCTATTTTGGAGTAAATAAGAAGTTTCGAATATGGTACCTAGCCATCCTATTAAGCTAGTTCCGTGTTTAGATGATTATAAGGATTTGAGGATAAACTTAGGAGGAAAGTCTCTTAGTGGTTTTAGGCTATGAAAACTTTAAGTTGCAATATCATTTCTTTTTGAGGATCGAATTAAGCATAATGTTGGTTGGTTGTTGTGGTTAAGGATTTTAGTGGTTCTTTAAAGGTTACTTGGAAAAATAGTTGTTTTAAATGTTGGACCCTAATGGGAATAATTACCTTGTGGAATGTTGGATTTGGATGACCAAACTTGAGGAATATTGTTATAAGAAAAAA
>JAIUZE010070434.1:0-73553 GCA_022085475.1 Heliosperma pusillum
GATCACGTTTCGCACCCCAGACTCGGGCTTAAATAATAATAAATGCCGAGTACCCACATTCTCGGTAGATCAATTCACGAAAGAGGCGGAAAACGAGCTCAAGCCTCATAACATGCGGTACGCTACCTGCAAATAACACCACCTCGCAAGTACACAACATTTGACGGCCGGGTCGATCAACGCATAGCGTTCAACTCCCAACAACGTCGTCGTATGCCCACTAACACATGCATTTAAGCAGTAGGATACCTCTCCGTTCCGACATTCCAGCCTTACGAACGGAAAGGTAGCCAAGGGAATGAGAGTACAAAGCACAAGACAAAATAGTGCCCAAACCGTATCATTTGTGAAAACCGACTCAAAGTGGGACATAGCAAAAACCGTCACAAAACATGTGATACATGCGAATGAGATATCATAAATCCAAAACATGAATCAATACATGATACCCAAGCATTAGACCAAGTTTAAGAAGCATAATAAATAAGAAACATAGATAACTCTCCAAAACAACAAGTTTGGAAACTAACTTAAACAAGGGTTCACTTCAAACTGTCATAACTAGAGTTCTAGACATGGGAATGCAGAAATTCCAAGTCGAGGTGATAGCTTAACCTCTTACGGTTCCAACGAGATATCACACGCCCAAAACAAGCAAGTAACGAAGGAGATATGATCATTTTACGAAAAGGGGTCAGTGCAGTAAAACTGCACAAGTCACGACCGTGACTTGTATTTCACGGCCGTGAAATGAGGTTTCACGACCGTGACATGCCATCTCACGACCGTGAGATGTGTGACCAATTCACCCGAGAACCTTCAACATAAATTCAATCCTTTTATTTCCAAATCTCATAATTCATTTCTAATAACTATCAACAATCAATATTCATCATCAACAATCATCAAATACAACGATCATTATCCATAACATGAATCCTAAGCTTCTAATCGTATTCTAAATACGACTTCTAGCATATAAAGCATGTAAAACACGTAAATGATACCGAGTAACCCGTCACCGTTACCTTTTCGCGTCTTTAAACGGTTACTAAGCTTTCCTAGTCTCCACCTACATACAATTAGATAATAAAAGATGAATATCATTCACCTTGAGAAAGACGGATAATTTAAAAAGCGAGAAAGACGGTAATTTTATTACCAATACGGATAGAGGAAGGTAAGAGGGGAAGAATGAGACGAACTTACGTGAATTCTATCAAGGAACGAAGGAGTTACGATGATTCAAAGATCGAAAAAGCTATGGAGGCAAGGTTTGATGGTTTCTTAAGAGAAGAAGGAAAGAAATGAATTGTGAGAAATGAATTAGGTTAGGGTTTGAGGGAGTATATGTAAAGGGTGAGTCGGAAAGTCAACAAAAGTCAAAGACGGCTTAAAAGTCAAGAAAAGTCAAAGACGACTCAAAAGTCACGAAAAGTTAAAGACGACTCAAAAGTCAAGAAAAGTCAAACTCGACTCAAAAGTCAAGAAAAGTCAAACTCGACTCAAAAGTCAAGAAAAGTCAAACTCGCCTTAAAACGGGATTTTCATGGAATCTCGCAGAAATTCCAAATACGAACTCGGAAATTCTAAATTCGACTCGAAACATAAAAATCTTAGTTAAAACATAAAATTACTGAAAAGATTTCGTAAAATATTTCTACTAGAAAAATAGGGTACATTTCCGGGTGTTACATTTTGTGGTTGGAAATTGGTTTAATCAGTAGCAATTAAATTCGTCATATTTATTTTATGAACCTGTGTGACTGGCCAGAATAAGACGAGATTGTATGACTGTGTCCGCATATTTCATTGTTAGTATATTTGTGTTTAATATAATATATTTTACGTAAGTATCTTGCATATTAAGTGTTTTATGGAAATTGAATTATGAACCACATATTTGCCAAAAACCTATCTTATTCACTTTCCCAATTGAACCAAAATTCTACCCATGTACTCTAGTTGGCCGAAAATTCTCAACCAAAATACCTTACCATATCTTTTTATTTACCAAATCCCATCCTTACCATATCCCTAAAATTAATTACCTAAGATTCCTTTTCCTACCCAAATTCAAAAAAAAAAAAAAAAAAAAAAATAGGACTCTTGAGCCGGCACCCTATGTACTCAAGTACAAAAGGTACAAAACCCAACACTTCTCATAATCACCTATCACTATCACCATCAAAACCTTCACCAAAATTTTTTCTCTCTCCTTTCTCACGGCAACAACAACAAAAAAAAAAAAGTTCTACCCAACACCTTCAAGCTTCATCAATGGCTTCCACAAGATCAAAAATTACCAAAACCCCAAACCCCAAAACTCCAAAACCTAGCATTCCCACTAATCCTTCTCCTAACCCAAAACAAAAAACACCAAATATGACCCAAACCGAGCCGGGTTCGGTCCTTGAGGGTACTAAGAGAAGAAGATTAAATAAGGGAAAGACTAGAGTTCAAGAAGAAGCAATGACGGATTCCGCTGGCCCAGTTCCCGAGGAGAACCCACGGACATTGTTTCGTGACTTTTTGCCTCAAGAGACGGCGTCCGGGCTTGACAAGCTTCGTCTAACGAAAGATGAACGAAAGTTAGTCAACCGGGTTGCTAAGTACGGTATTCATGGAGGTCGTAGCTTTCCGAAAGCTTGGTGTGAAAAATATGAGGCTTTGGGATTTTTCAATGACTTTCTAAATTTTCAAGAGTGGGAAAGCGTGTCACGTTTTTCGGGTCCAGTTTATCCGATTGAGGTAATTCAGTTTTTCGCTTCTGTTTCTTTAACTGCTGGAGTGTTGAATGCCGTTGTTAATGGCCGATCAGTTTCGGTTTCCATGGCTGATTTTTGTACTCTGTTTTTGGTTCCTGATGATGGAATCAAAATTAACCTGAGTACGTCATGGGACGAACTGTCGGACCCGGCTAAGTTGGAGGTAAAGAAGTATTTTGATGATGGGGCTACTTTATCTAGTTGTGTTTTGGCGGGGAATGTGTCCCCAAAATTGAAGTTTATGTTGAATTTTTTGTGGAACACGGTTATTCCGCGTCGGGGAGGACGGGATAAAATTGCTTGTTATGAGATGATGGTTGTGAAAAATTGGTTGGAAGGTAACTGGGTCAATCTTGCTTTCCTTGTATTTTCTCGTATTTCACAAACTGCTTTTTCGGTAACCGAGGACAAAATTTATTCGACCCTTGATTTACCATACGGGATGTGGGTGTCTCGGCTACTTGAGTCGAAAGGGGTTGTTGATTTGGATAGTTATGGTGTTACCTTAAAGGATGATATGTGTGATACGTTTTTGAAATTTATGAAATTGGAGGCTTGTGGTCCGGAATTGATGTTTATGACCAATGGTGGTTCGGTCGGGTTGAAACCGGTAGTGGCTGATTTTTCAGGGCTCGAATCTAAGTTGGATATGTTTATGGGTAAAGTAATGGGGCGCCTTGATGCAAGAGATAAGAAAATTGATGCGGTGGTGGACAAGGTTGTTCAAACCGTGGCAAGGGGATCCACTAGCTCCACCCGTGACCATGGTGGATCGGGTGTGAGTGGTGAGTTGCGGTCTTGGATGACGGGAGTTGATGGTTGCCTAGCTAAATTAGAGAGGATTGTTGTCGATATTCGACAAGAGATGTTTAGGCAACGGGATCGGATGCAATTCATGGTGAGCCAAGGAGGTGCATTGGTGAAGAGCGGTTCGGAAATGCGTGAGGGGATGCACACTATATTTGATACGACGGAGGCTCTTTCTTTGAAGGTTCATAACTTCGATGTTAGCCTCACCGCCCAAGCTACTTGATAAGTGAATATTTGTATGATTTTTAACCACCATTTTAGCTCGGTTTTGTATGTCATTTGTGCTTTGTTAAGCCATTTTATGAGCTAATATCGTCTTCTAGGCGGATTCCTGTGTTCTAACCTGGTTTGTAGGGAAAGTGACGTTTCTACGCCCTTTTTCTATATTCCCGAGCATTTGCCTAGAACCCGACGATTTGAAGAAGAAAGCTTGACCAAGTGAAAGGCATTTCAAGAAGGTTCACTAATTCGAAAGAGAGAAGGAGTAAAGACAGTTTCGTAGTTGTCGGAAGATCAATCAATTGGGCGGAAGAATTCATTACCTTGCATCAAACCATATCATCAAACCCGATTGGAGAGGTCAAGGGGGATGATGGAAGTCAAGTCAAAGCGAAGGGAGATGAAACGTTAGTCAAATACTTCTAGATGCCCACTTACCCGATCGGGTAAGTGTGTACCCGATCGGGTATCCTTGCTGATCCGAGCATGGCGGTTTCAACCTCCTATTTTTGTCCTATGTGTTTAATGCTCGACCTCCTCTCCACGAAACCCTAATGCTATATATAGATGATATAGCCCCTCTTCTCAAATCATCTACATCTCACACATCTACTTCTCATACAACAATCTTCTTACACATCTTCTTTAGATTAATCTTTAGTTTTAGTCTTTCTAGTTTAGATTATCTTCTTCTTTTGTCTTTTGTTCTTAGTTTATTTCTGTCCATTTCATATCACAACATTAGCTTAGATCAATAGGAATTTCAATCTTTGTAGTCTACTTTGTTGGGTACAAGTATTGTAATTCAAGGAACGATTATTCCATGCAAGGGATTTCTATTATCGTTATCACTTTCGTTGTTGATCGTCCCTAGGTATTCCTAGTTTATCCTTTGCTTATTATCCTTTATTGTTTTCCATTTGATTGTTATTTTCTCTTTACATATTGTCTTAGATTCATTTTTCATGTTGTTATAATCGTAATTTCATTTCCTAGATCGTCAAATAGCGACGTTATTATCGCCTTATAAAGAGTCTAAATTATTGTCAAAAAACCAACTAAATATGTCTATCCTAATTTTCATTGTTAATATCATCTTAAACATAAACATTATCATGAGTGAGTAGTCACCTTTCTAGGGTGTAGGGTAGCCATGTTAGATTGATTAAAAGATGATAATTGGACAAATGAAATTGTGCCTTTAAAACATTGTGTCTATGCATGTTTGGACTTTAACGATAGTTGACGATTCCTGATCAAAATCATTGACTAGTATGGAATTTTCCAAAGTAGACATACGAGAATTGAATAGACAAAGCGTGACATGGTGGATTAAGACCTAGTAAATCGCCTAAAAGCCTGCTAGACCATCTGATCTATGATTGTAATGAACACACCATTCTTACGAACTCGCAATGAATTATTTGCATATCCTAAATCCAATTTCATCAATATGTCAATCTACATGTGTGAACCTATTTCCCTAGATGCTTCTCATTATTGTTAATTCATCATTTGCTTTATTGTTTTCATTTAGTTCGCATTTATTTTGTTTTTATTTATGTTCTTTATTAGCTTAGAATTCAAAACCTCAAAACCCAGAAAATCGTTAGATAAAACTCAATTGTGAGACGATTCACAATCCATAGGAAATACCATCTCCCTGAGGATCGACCCCTACTTCCTAATTACATTAATTTGTTATTAGCCTAGTCTGGGTAATTTATCTTTGTATTGGGCTTGCGACATGCCCGATCAAATTTTGGCGCCGTTGCCGGGGAGCACGGTTTAATTTTCCTTTTTCTTGTGATTTTTATCGCAATTAGTTTTATCTAGTCTTTAGGAACCCAAATTCCTTTAGACCTCTCTTGATTTTTCATCTTAGCTTTCCAATCTTATGCCCAGATCTTCTAGACTAGGGACCCCTATTCCTTTAGACCCCGAACTAGAAAGAACTCTGCGTAGGAAATTAAAACTATTCAACAAAATTTCAAAAGCTTCAGATATTTCAAGTTTAGATCGTATTCGTGAGAAATACTCGGATATCTTACCTAATCTTGAAGGAGAAGAAGATCCATTCTCATCTACATTCCCAAAAACCACTCAACTTTCAACCAACATTCCATCTTCATCTTCACAAAAGAAAATGGTTCGACTTTCCGACCATTCCAAACCCACCGCAGATACACTTCCAAGGGGTATCGCTACACCTCAAATTACTGCCCAAAACTTCGAAATCAAACCTGCCTTCATCAATCTAATAGAAAGAAATCAATTTGGTGGCAATGCCACAGAAGATCCCAACCTTCATATCCAAAACTTCTGTGACTATTGCTCCACGATTAGACAAACTGGAGTATCCCAAGAGAAGATTAGGGAAATGCTCTTTTCCTTCTCTTTAAGAGGAAAGGCAAAACTCTGGATTAATAGTCTTGACCGAGTTGCCTTAGGAATAGCCGACTGGGATGGTCTAGCTCTTGCTTTCTATCAAAAGTACTTCCCACCAGAACGAACCACACTCTTACGGAGTCAAATTACTGGATTCCGTCAGAGAGGCGACGAAAGCCTTTATGAGGCATGGGAAAGGTACAAAGAATTACAAAGAGAATGCCCTCATCATGGCTTTGATTCATGGTTTCGTAGCTATCACCTTCTACAACGGTTGTTGTGGCGAATCGCGTCGTATCCTCGACTCCGCTAACAATGGTCGTTTCGATCAAATCGATGTAGAAATAGCTAGTGCGACTATCGAGTCAATGGCAATCCACGATTCTCAATATAGCAACTCGCGTGCTATGCCACTCAAAGCCAAGCAGGACGATTCAAGTAAAGTAGCACTCCTGGAAGCCCAATTAGCCCTTCTGCAGCAACAAGTAGGAACCTCTTCCCAATCCAAGGAACATATCAGCGTCACTAACCACGTAGTGGTATGTGAGACTTGTGGGGTTGAAGGGCATAGTTTTCAAGAATGTAGAAGTTCAATAGAGCAAGTCAATGCCTATCAAGGATATAGGCAAGGCAACGCTGTCTCAAACTTCTATAACGAAAACACAAAGAACCATCCTTTTTTGTCCTACAAAAGCACTAACATTCAAAATCCCCAACAACAAATTCAACAACCATTCATACCACATCAACAGAAATCTTACAATCCACCTGGTTTTCAAAACCAGAGACCTTGATTCCAACCCAACTTCAATCAACCTTACCAAAATCAACCTCAACACCAACCACCTCAAATTCAAGGCCAACCTAATGACTCAAGTGTAGGAAAATATCCGTATACTTCCCTTTAAATCATTCAGGATTATAATGAAATTATGATTATATGATTAATAGTCATAAACGAAAATGCATAATAAGCGAGAGATTAGAAATAACCTTTAGTCCTTGCTTTAATGGCCTAAGAACAATATCAAAATGATGATATCTCCTAATCGTAGCACCCAAGATAGAATGAGAAATGCCCTTGAATTTGCTAGAATGTTTTGTGAAAAGTTACTGTTAACTTTTAATTTTTGTGATGTGTATTATGGAGGCACAAGAGAGAATGAATTAGGGTTAGGTTTAAAATCTGAATTTTTTCCTCTTCCCTTTTTGTTTCTCACGGCACTACTTAGGGTTTTGGGAAGATTTTTTCTCCTCAAAAATAACCACCCATTGACTGAAAAACAGAGTGTATCTGGACACTTTTGTTTTGGTCATTTTAGCTTCCAATATAATGTAATATATTATAATCGTCATTTGTCATGGACCGACATCATTATAATACATCATTAGTTATAAATATCCGTATATTTATAATTTGCCAATTAATTATAACGGTTTATGTTTAATTAGCTTACATTATATACAACAATTAAATATAACATTTTATATTCAATTTACGAATTACAGCTAATTCGTCTCAGCTAACTTTATTTAATCGTTATTAAATAATCTGTCATCATCACATTGACAACCTTTTAGTCAAAACATCGACTAACCTTTTAGTCATTTAATAAGGCATCAATATGATTATTTTCTCAAATAATCACATCTCTCAAACACATCCTTTAGGTGTGACTTTTAGGGACCAGTTGATCACCGCCATCTGTATGACAATAACGTCAAACTTATCTAGCAAGCCAACCGTTATTGATAAACGTTAATCAACTGATTATAATACAAAGTATACCCTGTGAACCTATAGAGATTTATTTATGTTATTGCACTAACTCTGGAGGACACTAGCTCCAACATCAAGCTTGAGCAAAATTGAATCCATGCTTCTACAAGTTGTTCAAAAACAAGATTCAATGTTTGCTCAACTTCAAAAGAGTGATCAAGCTCAAAGTGTTGCCATCAAGATGCTTGAAACTCAAATGGCCCAATTGGCTGCCTCTAATGCCCAAAGAAAACAAGACCAACTCCCACCTCATGGTGAACAACCGAGGGACACCGCAAATGCTATCACCCTTAGGAGTGGTACCACTTATGCGGAACCTCAGCAACCCAAAGAACCAACAGTTGAGCCTTCACAAGTAGAGAGCCAAAAGGATTCTCAACCATCCACCGCTAAGGAAGCGGAAGATAAACCTGAAAAGAAGGATGAACTCGAAAAGGAACCCATGAAAATTCAAGTTCCATTTCCCCAACGTTTGAGGAGAAATCATAAGGAAACCCAGTTCGGTAAATTCATGGAAGTAGTAAAAAACCTCCAAGTAACGGTTCCCTTCACTGAATTAAGCACTTAAATCCCTTCTTACAAGAAATTTATGAAGGATATCTTAACTAAAAAGAGGACTCTAGATGATGTTGAAATCATAGCATTCACCGCTGAATGCAGTGCGTTACTGCAAAATAAGTCACCTCCTAAGTTAAAGGATCCTGGTAGTTTCTCTATACCTTGCACTATAGGCACCTACACTATTGATAAAGCTTTATGCGATCTAGGTGCTAGTGTAAGCGTCATGCCTTATTCCATCTGCGAAAAATTGAATATGGGAATTCTCAAATGCACAAGTATCACCCTGCAAATGGCAGATCGTTCTCTAAAACGACCTACGGGAGTTTTAGAAGATATACCTGTCAGAGTAGGGAGGTTTTTCATTCCAGTCGATTTCATAGTGTTAGATATGGCTGAAGATTCGCAAATCCCTATCATTTTAGGAAGGCCATTTCTACACACTGCGGGAGCAGTAATCGATGTCAAGAATGGAAAATTGAAACTAGAAGTAGGTGATGATAAAGTCACCTACAACTTAAACAGTGCAATGAAGAGCCCTATGCTTGAAGAGCCTTGCTGTTTCCTTGACATTGTCGACTCAGTTATTGATGAATCTTTGTATTCAGGAATAATTGAGGATCCTTTAGAAGCAATTCTATTGTTAGAGGATATCTCTGAAAACGACAATTTTGAGATCAGTGAGCTGGAAAGGGACTTGACTGGAAAAGAGATACCATCTGAAGAAGTTGAGGAGTTCATAAGCTTAATTGATGCTCCTGCCAAGGCAGAAGTACATAAACCCGAACTTAAACCTCTTCCCTCAAATCTAAAATATGCCTTTTTAGATGAATCTGAATATTGCCCAGTCATAGTGAGTGCTCTCCTAGATGAAAATCAGTTAAACTCACTATTGACTATCTTGAGAAAACATAAGAAGGCAATAGGATATAAGCTTGAAGATTTAACAGGCATAAGCCCGACTTTTGCATGCATAGAATCAACTTAGAAGAAGGCCAAAAACCTTGTGTTCAAGGTCAACGCCGTCTTAATCCTAACATGCAAGAAGTAGTTAAAGCTGAAGTTATGAAATTGCTAGATGCTGGCATAATCTACGCAATTTCTGACTCGAAATGGGTTAGCCCTGTCCAAGTTGTTCCCAAGAAAGGAGGAACAACAGTAGTCAAGAATGAAAAGAATGAGCTCATCCCCACAAGGATTGTGACGGGATGGCGCATGTGTATTGACTACAGGAAGTTGAATCAATCAACTCGAAAAGATCACTATCCTCTACCCTTCATTGATCAAATGCTAGAGAGGTTAGCTTGCCACAAATATTTCTGCTATCTAGATGGTTACTCAGGATTTTTCCAAATTCCTATCCACCCTGAGGACCAAGAGAAAACCACCTTCACCTGTCCCTATGGCACTTTTGCTTATCGCCGAATGCCATTTGGCCTGTGTAATGCACCTGCCACTTTCCAGCGTTGCATGACTAGTATCTTTTCCGATTTTGTTGAAACTATCATGGAAGTATTTATGGACGACTTTAGCGTCTATGGCATTTCCTTTGATAATTGTTTGACAAATCTATCCAAAGTACTGAAACGCTGTGAAGAAGTCGACCTTGTTCTCAATTGGGAAAAGTGTCACTTCATGGTGAACGAAGGTGTAGTTTTAGGACACATCATTTCTGAGAGAGGTATTGAAGTGGATCGAGCTAAGATCCAAGTTATTGAACAACTGCCAACACCTGCTAATGTAAAAGGAATCAGGAGTTTCCTTGGCCACGCCGGTTTCTACCGGCGGTTTATAAAAGATTTTTCTAAAATAGCCAAGCCCCTGACTGAGCTCCTTTTTAAGGATGCACCTTTTAATTTCACAAAGGAATGCCTTGAGGCATTCAACAAAATCAAACGTGCTTTAATCACCGCACCTATAATCCAGTCACCTGATTGGAATCTTCCTTTTGAATTAATGTGCGATGCGAGTGATTATGCCGTTGGAGTTGTTGTGGGGCAAAGAAAGGAAAAGTTCCTTCATACTATTTACTATGCTAGTAAAACCTTAGATCTTGCCCAAATCAACTACGCCACCACTGAAAAAGAACTTCTTGCCATTGTCTACGCCTTAGACAAATTCCGTTCTTACCTTATAAGATCAAAAGTCATTGTTTACATTGACCATGCTGCCTTGAAATATTTGCTTTCAAAGAAAGAGGGAAAAGCTCGACTTATCCGATGGATCTTACTCCTTCAAGAGTTCGATCTAGAGATCCGGGATAAGAAAGGAGCTGAGAACGTAGTCGCTGACCATCTCTCAAAGATAAGAGTAACTGAAATAGGATTGCCAACGCCAATTAATGATTCGTTTGCTGATGATTCATTAATGGCGATTGCTGACTCTTCTCCTTGGTATGCTGATATGGCCAATTTTCTTGTCAGTCGCCAGCTACCTTCTGACCTTTCTTAAAACCAAAGAAAGAGATTTTTGCATGATGCAAAATTCTTTGTTTGGGATGACCCTTATCTTTTCAAGCAGTGTTCTGATGGTCTTTACAGACGATGTATTCCTCAGTGGGAAGTTAAAAGAGTTTTAGAAGGATGCCACTCATCTGCTTATGGTGGTCATCATGGTCCGTCCAAGACAGTAGCCAAAGTCTTACAATCCGGGTTTTTCTGGCCCTCGATGTTTAAAGATTCAAAAGACTTTGTTATGGCTTGTGACGCTTGTCAACGAATGGGTCAAATATCCAAGAGACATGAAATGCCTCAAAACGGCATATTAGAAGTTGAAATATTCGATGTCTGAGGTATTGACTATCAAGGATCATTCCCTTCTTCTAACGGAAATCGTTATATCTTAGTCGCTGTTGACTATGTTTCTAAGTGGGTAGAAGCAATTGTCACCCCCACTAATGATGCTAGAGCTGTGATACGATTATTTAAGAAGATCATCTTTCCACGTTTTAGTGTACCCAGAGTCGTGATTAGTGATCGACGAACTCATTTTGGAGAAAAGCAGTTAGACACTCTGCTTGCCAAGTATGGTGTGTATCACAGACGAGGATTAGCCTACCACCCTCAGACCAGCGGTCAAGTGGAAGTCTCAAATAGAGAGTTGAAAACAATTCTTCAGAAAGTAGTCTCGAAATCTAGAACCGACTGGAGTAATAAGCTCGATGACACCTTATGGGCTTATCGCACAGCTTTCAAAACCCCGATTGGAACATCTCCTTATCGGTTGGTTTATGGAAAGGAATGTCATCTTCCTGTCGAGTTAGAGTATAAAGCTTACTGGGCTATCAAAGAACTCAACTTAGACACTAAGCTTAGCGCTGATAGACGACTTTTGCAACTCAACGAGCTAGAGAAATTTCGTTTGCAAGCTTACGAGAATTCTAGGATTTATAAAGAGAAAACGAAGCGTTGGCACGACAAGAGGATAATTAGAAAAGAATTTAATGTCGGTGACCAAGTATTTCTTTTCAACTCCCGTTTGAAAATTTTTCCGGGAAAACTTCGATCACGATGGTCTGGACCATTCACTGTCACCTATGTTAGCAAGTACGGTTATGTGGAACTAATAACTAGCAATGGTGAGAAATTCAAAGTCAATGGACACAGACTGAAACTTTTAATATAGCAATTCTATCATCGGATGCTTAGATATTGTCTATACGGAGCGTCCATTCCCAACCCAAAGATTTCTTCGAAGAATTCGTCGAGCAGGACGTTAAACAAGCGCTTCTCGGGAGGCAACCCGTGTTTTCCCTTTTTGCATTCTTATTTTTGCTTTTTCCCTTTTACGTTGTTTTGTTAGATTTCTTTGCAGATGAAAGAGTTTTTGAAGTATCTATGAAGACCTTCCTTGTCAAGTCCAAAAGACTAGCTTGGGGGAGTCCGCGCTGGCTAGTAAACTTCATTCTTCTTTCATTTTTCCTTTCTTCCCATTAAGCATCTCGTTGCATGTTTAGTCTTTGTGCTCACATTGAGGACAATGTGATGTTTAGCTTGGGGAGGGATTGTATTTTCCCAATTTTGCATTTTAGTTGTTCATAATTTTCATATTTTGAATAAAAGAGAAAGAAAAGATTTTTGAGAAAATTTAAAAATTTTTGAACACAATTGAATGCTTTTCATGCTTTGCTTGCTTGTTTACTATGCTATCATGTTACATTTTCCCAAACTTAGAGCTTTCAAACCATAATGATTCAATATTTATTGAATTGTGCATACATGGGGAAGTCTTGTACACAGTAGGCATGGAATGAATCTATAGATGATCGAGTACGCTTGATCTTGACATTTGGCAAGTTATATATATTGTAAGGTAGAACCTCCTTAGACTGGTACATCTATACCCAGTCTCATTTAGGTGTGTGTAGTTCTCCTTGTGATGTGTGTCATGTCAAAACGCATAAGTATGGTTCTCATTTCATTTCTATAAGCATTGCATTCATGATTCACTAAGATTTGAAGCCTTTTTCACTTTAAATTGCCCCTCAAAATTAGCCCCTTCATACAAATGCTTCACAAAAATAATAGCTACATGTAAAAAACTGCCTACCTTTTGAGCTAGTAGCTAGACTATGGTGTGTGGGTGCTCTTTTGAGAAGATTTGTTCTTATCTGTCAAAGTGAATTTGGAAAACGAAAAGTTCAAGAAGTGAAGTTATGTTTGAAAGAAAAGAAAAAAATTGAAAAGAAGAAAAATTGAAAAAGAAAAAGAAAAAGAAAGAAAGAAAAAGAAATAAGAGAAGAAGTTGTGAGTATCTCCTCAAAATGTCAAATCAATAGAAGGAGTTTACCCTTGTGTTTCGTGTGTAATAAGCCAATTCGTTACTTCTGGCTTTGTTATTCCTCTTTTGGAAATTTATCGAAAGTTTGGATTGAGTATTCATTTATCATTGGTCAGTTGCTAGCTCATTCTAACCTTCACATGACCATAACTATTTGTCCACCTCTCACCCATTTCCCAAAGCCTTCTTCTTATTTTTCGGCTTCTTTTCTATGTGCATTGTGATCTTTGACTTGTGTTTTGAATTGTTTACCATATTAGACTGCGGACACATTTTCATAAGTCTTAGATAGGTGAGTGTCTCAAAAACATTTACACATAAAGAAATCGCCTTTTACATGCAATGAGTGTTCGAGTGTACCGTGAGAGTCCAATTGTCAAAAGATCATGCAAGAGCCGAAATTCTATAGTGAAATTCTTTGTGCTACGCCGTTATGTAAATCTCAGCCATGTTTATGTATCATTCTTGCCCACGTTGTTTTTGGGTTATGATTCATTATGTTTTCAAAGTCTTACGTTGAGATTTGTTTCTTGATGGTATAGTAGCCAACCTTGTCCTGGTATTGTTTGTTATGTTTGCTTGAGGACAAGCAAAGGTTTAGCTTGGGGGAGTTTGATAAGTGAATATTTGTATGATTTTTAACCCCCAATTTAGCTCGGTTTTGTATGTCATTTGTGCTTTGTTAAGCCATTTTATGAGCTAATATCGTCTTCTAGGCGAATTCCTGTGTTCTAACCTGTTTTGTAGGGAAAGTGACGTTTCTACGCCCTTTTTCTATATTCCCGAGCATTTGCCTAGAACCCGACGATTTGAAGAAGAAAGCTTGACCAAGTGAAAGGCATTTCAAGAAGGTTCACTAATTCGAAAGAGAGAAGGAGTAAAGACAGTTTCGTAGTTGTCGGAAGATCAATCAATTGGGCGGAAGAATTCATTACCTTGCATCAAACCCTATCATCAAACCCGATTGGAGAGGTCAAGGGGGATGATGGAAGTCAAGTCAAAGCGAAGGGAGATGAAACGTTAGTCAAATACTTCTAGATGCCCACTTACCCGATCGGGTAAGTGTGTACCCGATCGGGTATCCTTGCTGATCCGAGCATGGCGGTTTCAACCTCCTATTTTTGTCCTATGTGTTTAATGCTCGACCTCCTCTCCACGAAACCCTAATGCTATATATAGATGATATAGCCCCTCTTCTCAAATCATCTACATCTCACACATCTACTTCTCATACAACAATCTTCTTACACATCTTCTTTAGATTAATCTTTAGTTTTAGTCTTTCTAGTTTAGATTATCTTCTTCTTTTGTCTTTTGTTCTTAGTTTATTTCTGTCCATTTCATATCACAACATTAGCTTAGATCAATAGGAATTTCAATCTTTGTAGTCTACTTTGTTGGGTACAAGTATTGTAATTCAAGGAACGATTATTCCATGCAAGGGATTTCTATTATCGTTATCACTTTCGTTGTTGATCGTCCCTAGGTATTCCTAGTTTATCCTTTGCTTATTATCCTTTATTGTTTTCCATTTGATTGTTATTTTCTCTTTACATATTGTCTTAGATTCATTTTTCATGTTGTTATAATCGTAATTTCATTTCCTAGATCGTCAAATAGCGACGTTATTATCGCCTTATAAAGAGTCTAAATTATTGTCAAAAAACCAACTAAATATGTCTATCCTAATTTTCATTGTTGGAGTGTAAACTACTAAGGTTCACAAGTTTTAAGTGATTTGATTAGCTTGACTCAAACTGAAAACAATATCAAGTAACAAGGGGGTGTTGTTTTAGAGATTGTGAGTTGTTTAACTGAAAGATTCAAGGGATATGACTTGGATACAATCCTCTACAGCAAAGCACAAGAGAAAAAGGATTCAAGACTGGTTTTAGAGACAGTTTCAAGTGTTACAGCAAAGCACAAACACCCTAGACTAACCTCAACAGCAAGTAAGTTAAACCACAGCAAAGCACAGGTATAACTTAGCTCACAATACAAGGCACTGATCAAACACCTTGGAGGTGTATCAGGCTTGCTTCAAACTACAGCTCTTAGCACAAGTTTGATAACATTGAGTGATTTCTCAAAGTTTAATTCATTCATTCATAAAGTCTGCTTACAACAACATACAAGACCTCCTTATATAGAGGGACTGATATCTTGTGAACCATTGGATGTATGTATCATCCAAGGGCCAGCTTAGGATCTAAACTACTTCTACTGACATTAATTAAGGGCCTCACAAGAGGACGAGCTTAACAACTATAAAGAACAGACACAAAACACAAAAGAAAACAGACTGAGCAAAAGCAAATAAAGTAGTTTTTGGAGTTTTCCTGAAATGGAAATCTGTTGATCTTGTTGTCTCGTGCCTTGCTCTGGGTGTTTTGTTGCTCCTTGGAACTCTCCACTCTTATGAGGACATAGATAAACCTGCCTTAGATGAAGACAAGTTGACTTAAGCAAAAGAAAACATCATCTGAGCATGTACTACCTCTGCTATGCTGTTTACTGGACTCTAGCTTTGGGGTGTCTGTTTCATGGGTTTTTACTAGACTTCAAAATGGTTTGTCCTGGGCAAACTTGTAGCTTAGAGGGTTGTCTTGATGGTAGGCCATAGTGGGGGTGGTTGGGATGCCCTGGTGTTCCTCCTAGAGGCTGGGTTTGTTAACTGGTCTGTCTGGGCCTGAATGGCTCTGTTTCTGTTTTGTGTGGGTAATGTGGGTTGTGTTGGGGATGGGCATGGGTTGTTGAACCCTGAACTGTCTTCTTCATTGGGGTGGCTTGGCGTGGGTTGCTCTTGACTTGTCATAGCTTGTTGTTTAGACCTTGTAATTCGAGCTTCCATCTGAGGGGTCAAGCTTGTCTTGTATGTGGCTTGATCATCAAGGCCCCTTGGGTGAGCTCCTGCTGCAGCCTCCCCAGGTTGAAAAGGGCTTGACCTCAAGCCTGTGCCTTCTTCTCCCTCAGAGTCTTCAAAGAAAGGACTAAGATCTCCAACATTGAATGTCCCATGGACTGCATACTCTCCTGGTAGATCAATTTGTAGGCATTGGGACCTATCTTCTCTATGACTTGAAAAGGACCATCTGCTCTTGGCTCTAGCTTGTTCTTTCTCTTGGAAGGGAACCTTTCTTTCCTTAGGTTGATCCATACTAGATCTCCTGGTGCAAAGTCTTTCTTGGTCTTAGGAACCTTGGCATTCTTCTTGTACAGATCATTAGCTTTCTCAATTTGTTTCCTGACTGATTCATGGAGTTTTAACATTTGTTCCACCCTCTTCTTGGCATCATAGTGGACCTCTGACCTGCACACATTAGACAAACTCAAAGGCATTAAGGGGTTAGTACCATAGACCACTTCAAAGGGGGAGTGGCCTGTGGCTGCTGATGGAGCTCTATTGAAAGAGAACTCTGCTTGAGCCAACTTCAAGTCCCAATCCTTGAGAGATTTGCTGACTATACACCTCAAGATTCTTCCCAAGGTCTTGTTAGTCACCTCAGTTTGGCCATCAGTTTGAGGGTGATGGGAGGTACTAAACAATAACCTAGTGTTAAGCAGTTTCCACAATGTCCTCCAGAAATGGCTCATAAACTTTGTGTCTCTGTCAGACACAATGGTCTTTGGAACTCCATGTAACCTCACCACCTCATCAAGGTATAGCTCTGCTACACTCACAGCATCCTCAGTCTTCTTGCATGCAATGAAATGTGCCATCTTACTGAATCTATCCACAACCACCATGATAGAATCCTTCCCTCTTGCTGTCCTAGGCAATGCCATTATGAAGTCCATACTAACATCCTCCCAAGGTCTACATGGGACTGGTAGGGGAGTGTAAGGTCCTGCTTGGAAAGAACTCTTGGCCTTTTGACAAACTCCACACCTTCTGAGCACTATTTGAACTTCTCCCATCATCTTAGGCCAATGGAATTGATCTTGTAGTATGTCCACAGTTTTCTGAACCCCAAAGTGTCCTCCAAGGCCACTTCCATGTACCTCCTTAATCAATAGATTCCTATAAGATCCTCTGGGAACACACAGCTTGTTTCCTTTAAATAAGAATCCATTTTGCAAAGTGTAGGGTGAATCAATGGTTCTTGTTCCCTCTTTCTGTGCCAACCAATCCTCTGCAAAGTCTGGATCTTCTTGATACATATCCTTCATGAACTCAAAACCAAGAACCCTTTGCTCCATAGTTGATAGCAGAGTGTACCTCCTAGACAATGCATCAGCCACCACATTTTGTTTGCCCTCTTTGTACTTGCTAGAAAAGGTGAATGACTGAAGGAACTCCACCCACTTAGCATGTCTGTGACTGAGCTTATGCTGGCCTCCTATGTACTTCAATGCCTCATGATCAGAGTGTAAGACAAAAGGTTTGGGCTTCAGGTAATGACTCCAATGCCTCAGAGCTCTGACAAGAGCATAGAACTCTTTATCATATGTAGAATAGTTTAGCTTGGCACCACTTAGCTTTTCACTAAAGTAGGCTACAGGTTTCTTCTCTTGGATGAGGACAGCTCCAATTCCCACTCCACTTGCATCACATTCAACCTCAAATAGGCAATCAAAGTTTGGCAATCTTAGGATAGGTGCACTGCACAAGAGCTTCTTCATGTGTTTGAAAGCCTGTAAAGCATTCTCAGTCCAAGTGAACTCTCCCTTCTTCATGCACTCAGTGAGAGGTGCTGCAATGGTGCTAAAGTCCTTAATGAATCTTCTGTAGAAGGATGCTAAGCCATGGAATCCCCTTACTTCTGTAATACTCCTAGGGATAGGCCAAGACTGGACTGCCATGATCTTGTCTTGATCAACTGAAATGCCTCTACCAGATACCACATATCCTAGAAACTTGACTTCCTCAGTCATGAAGGTGCACTTCTCAAGCTTCCCAAAGAGCTTGCTCTCCTTAAGTATTTCAAACACAGCCTCAAGATGCCTCAAATGATCATCCTTGCTCTTGCTGTAGATGAGGATATCATCAAAGTATACCACCACAAATCTCCCTAGGCAAGGCCTAAGCACCTCTGTCATCAATCTCATGAAGGTACTTGGGGCATTTGACAGGCCAAAGGGCATGACAAGCCACTCATAAAGGCCATGCTTTGTTTTGAAGGCTGTCTTCCACTCATCTCCTTCTCTGATCCTCAATTGATGGTAACCTTGCCTCAAGTCAATCTTAGAAAAGAACCTTGAGCCACTTAGCTCATCCAACATGTCATCAAGCCTAGGTATAGGGAACCTATACTTGACTGTGATGTTGTTGATAGCCCTGCTATCTATGCACATCCTCCAAGTCCCATCCTTCTTAGGAACCAACAATGCAGGCACAGCACAAGGGCTTAATGACTCCCTTACAAACCCTTTACTCATCAACTCTCCAACTTGCTTTTGTAGCTCTTGTGTAGCCTTAGGATCACATCTGTAGGCTGGTCTATTAGGTAGTACAGACCCTGGCACAAGGTCTATTTGGTGTTCAATCCCTCTCAAAGGGGGTAAGCCATCAGGAAGTTCCTCTGGAAACACTTCCTTGAACTGATCAATGAGGGGCTTAACATCTGCAGGGATCACCTTAGATTCTTCTTCCTGAACTTCCTTTGATAGCAGCATTACTATAGGTTGCTCCTCACTACACTCCTTGACCATTGCTGACTCAGATAGAAATACAACTCCACTAAAATCCTCAGCCATACTTGGACTTCCATAGCTCTTCTGGTGTGGTGGCAAGGGGGCTAATGTCACCTTCCTGCTCCCATGCTTGAAAGAATAGGTATTGCTTCTTCCTTGGTGTATGGAGCTTTTATCAAACTCCCATGGCCTTCCTAATAGCAAGTGACAGGCATCCATTGGAACCACATCACACAATACTTCATCCTTGTACACACTGCCAATGGAGAAAGGGACCATGCATTGCTTATCCACCTTAACCTCTGCTCCCTTACTCAGCCATCTCAACTTATAGGGGTGAGGGTGATCTTGAGTGCTCAACTTCAGCTTATCAACCATAGTAACAGAAGCCACATTGGTACAACTACCTCCATCTATAATAAGGTTACAAACCCTCCCTTGTATGGTACATCTGCTCCTGAAAATGAGGGACCTTTGATCCTCCTCCAAAGGTATCTGTTGTGAATGCATTACTCTCCATAGGACTAAGCTGTGGCCTGTGTCAGGGAGTGCCACTATTGCCTCCTGACTAGACTCTTCTTCCTCACTCACCACTTCTTCAACCTCAGGCTCATCCCTTTCATACTCAACTAGACCCTCTTTCTCCCAAGCCTCAACTTCCATTATGGTTAAGGTCTTCTTAGAAGGGCAATCCTTCCTGAAATGTCCATAGCCTTGACATTGGAAGCACCTAATTCTGTTCTCAGTCAATGAAGTGCTTGGCTTTTGACCCATGATGCCCTTACCCTTGTCTAAGGTAGGTGGGGGTGCTGTCTTAGGGGTATCCATGGTCTAAACCCACTATAAGGTCTGGTTTGAAAAGGCCTAACAGGTTTTGGTGTAGCAGGCTTAGTCTTCCCTATCTTCTCAATTCTCAGAGATAGGTTGACAACATCATCAAATGACCACAGAGGTTGCATCCTAACCTTGTTAGCAATGTTCTTATCTAGACCCTCTAAGTACCTAGCAATCCTTTGCTCAGGTTTCTCATTTATATCACATTGTAAGGTGAGTTGTTCAAACTCCCTCAGATAAGATTCAACAGGTTTGTCTCCTTGTTTCAACTTAGACAACTTGATAAACAGATCCTGGGTGTAATCCTTAGCAACAAATTTGTCTAACAGTTTCTTTTTCAGTTTAGTCCAAGACTTGATGGGTTCCTTACCTTCCCTAGCCCTTAACCCTTTCATAGTCTCATACCAAAGGGAAGCATACCCTTTCAGTTTAAGGATGGCTACTTTAAAAGACTTGGAATCATTGTATCCCTTGTACTCAAAGATCCTTTCTACTTCTCTAAGCCATTCTAACAAGTCATCAGGATTAAGACTACCAGAAAACTCAGGGATATCTACCTTAAGATGCTTGTCTGTGTTCCTGTGGATGGAAGCTCTGCTTCTTGTTGAGTCATCTGAGTCTGGGTACTCCTCATCATCAGGTGGCCTTCCTCTGCCTCCTCCTTGGCCTCTTCCACGTCCTCTACCTCTCCCTCCAGCAAGCAAATGGTTGCCTATAACTTGGTCCAAGGTTCTGGTTAGGGTGGTTACAATCCCAGCCAGATCCTCCATCCTTGCTTCTACTCCTGCTAGTCTCTCTTCACTCATTGGGCTATTTTTGTGTTTTTAAATGTAGTTAGGGAAATGAACTCACTAAGACTCTCAACCAAAGCTCTGATAACCAATTTGGAGTGTAAACTACTAAGGTTCACAAGTTTTAAGTGATTTGATTAGCTTGACTCAAACTGAAAACAATATCAAGTAACAAGGGATGTTGTTTTAGAGATTGTGAGTTGTTTAACTGAAAGATTCAAGGGATATGACTTGGATACAATCCTCTACAGCAAAGCACAAGAGAAAAAGGATTCAAGACTGGTTTTAGAGACAGTTTCAAGTGTTACAGCAAAGCACAAACACCCTAGACTAACCTCAACAGCAAGTAAGTTAAACCACAGCAAAGCACAGGTATAACTTAGCTCACAATACAAGGCACTGATCAAACACCTTGGAGGTGTATCAGGCTTGCTTCAAACTACAGCTCTTAGCACAAGTTTGATAACATTGAGTGATTTCTCAAAGTTTAATTCATTCATTCATAAAAGTCTGCTTACAACAACATACAAGACCTCCTTATATAGAGGGACTGATATCTTGTGAACCATTGGATGTATGTATCATCCAAGGGCCAGCTTAGGATCTAAACTACTTCTACTGACATTAATTAAGGGCCTCACAAGAGGACGAGCTTAACAACTATAAAGAACAGACACAAAACACAAAAGAAAACAGACTGAGCAAAAGCAAATAAAGTAGTTTTTGGAGTTTTCCTGAAATGGAAATCTGTTGATCTTGTTGTCTCGTGCTTTGCTCTGGGTGTTTTGTTGCTCCTTGGAACTCTCCACTCTTATGAGGACATAGATAAACCTGCCTTAGATGAAGACAAGTTGACTTAAGCAAAAGAAAACATCATCTGAGCATGTACTACCTCTGCTATGCTGTTTACTGGACTCTAGCTTTGGGGTGTCTGTTTCATGGGTTTTTACTAGACTTCAAAATGGTTTGTCCTGGGCAAACTTGTAGCTTAGAGGGTTGTCTTGATGGTAGGCCATAGTGGGGGTGGTTGGGATGCCCTGGTGTACCTCCTAGAGGCTGGGTTTGTTAACTGGTCTGTCTGGGCCTGAATGGCTCTGTTTCTGTTTTGTGTGGGTAATGTGGGTTGTGTTGGGGATGGGCATGGGTTGTTGAACCCTGAACTGTCTTCTTCATTGGGGTGGCTTGGCTTGGGTTGCTCTTGACTTGTCATAGCTTGTTGTTTAGACCTTGTAATTCGAGCTTCCATCTGAGGGGTCAAGCTTGTCTTGTATGTGGCTTGATCATCAAGGCCCCTTGGGTGAGCTCCGCTACAGGATCACTTATGTACTTCATCAACTAGGACACATGGAACACATTATGAACTTTGCCCAGATTCGGGGGCAAAAAGTCCAACTTGTAGGCCATGACACAAATTCTCTTCACAATTTCAAAGGGTCCAATGTACTTTGGACTCAACTTACCCTTCACACCAAACCTTGTCACACCCTTCATGGGGGACACTTTCAAGAAAACTTTATCACCACAATCAAACTCTAAGGGTCTTCTTCGGGTATCGGCATAGGATTTTTCGCGATCTTGGGCGGCTTTCATTCTCTCACGGATGATCTTCACATGGTCGATCATCTCTACAAGGTTGTCGTAACCCAAATTCGGACATCACTCAATTGGTCCCAACAAATAGGACTACGACACTTTCTTCCATAATGAGCTTCATAGAGCGCAATCTTGATTGATACATGATAACAATTGTTGTAGGAGAATTCAACCAATGGTAGGCTCTTCTTCTAACTAGCTTGAAAGTCAAAGGCACAAGTTCTGAAAAGGTCTTCAAGGGTTTGAATGGTCTTCTCGGTTTGGCCATCGGTAGCGGCATGGATAGAGGTACTCATCAACAACTTGCTACCCAAGGCTTCTTGCAAAGCCTTCCAAAATCTCGAACAAAACTTCAGATCTCGGTCGGAAATGATATCCTTGGGAACACCATGGTAGCGAACAATCTCATCAACATAAGCTTTAGCTAGTCGATCCATGTTCCACGTCTTCTTAATAGAAATGACCGTAGCACACTTGGTCAACCTATCCACAATTACCCAAACGACATCCTTATTACTACCCACTGTTCTAGGCAACGCCATCACAAAGTCCATGGAGATGGAATCCCATTTCCATAAAGGAACATCCAAAGGTTATAACAAACCACCGGGTCTTTTGTGCTCAATCTTCACTTGTTGGCATGTGAGACACCTTCCCACATATGACACAACATCACCTTTCAAATTTGGCCACCAAAATTCAGGTGGTTTCTGTACTTTCTGCCGCCATTGACTTCTGTGCAGGGGCTAAGAAGTCTAATACAAAGCATAGAGTACAATCTTGAACTGATCAGAGTCTAGTTTCTAAAGATCTGACCAAAGAAGAAGACCTGATGGTGAAGAGATGAATAAAATGAAGAATATAAATGATATTATAGGTAACCCTGCTCTAGAATTTGAGGAAAGTGATTAGGAGGATGAATTAAATGATGTTGGTAGCCAGAAGGATGTGAATGAGCAAGATCTGACTGAGGTATCTACAGAAGAAGAAAAAGCAAATGAGGAAATATGACAGTTCACGGTAGAAGATGTTTCAGATGAAATTTCATATTGGAGCCTGTAGATACCCCAGTTCTGCACCTTCTGTCAACCACCCAGTGATGATTGGGACGCATGTTTGGTACACGAAACTATTTATGACAATTTGTAAGTTTATTGTCAAGTGATAGCTCAAATACTTGTGTCTACCCCTTGCTCGTCATCTGCGCGTCAGTACGGTCGTTTTGACAGTCATTAGTGTTCATTTGGAGTCCGAATCGAAAAACGGCTACATTTCCTAGAAACCGTTTTAAAACTTCGTGTTGGACCAATTTTATAGTTTTGATAATGACATGTGCTTACTTGATAATGTGCTTTACTCGATATATCATATGCGTGTAATTGTGTGTTTTAGTCTTATTATAGCTAGCAACAATTATGAGAAGAATGATCAAAGTTATGAGAACTTCAGGCATAACTTTGATAAAGTCTGTGAGACAAAGTTATAACAACTTTAGGAATAACTTTGGAAGTTTACATGGAAGTTATAGCTACCCAGTCATAACTTTAAAGAAAATCGCTTCAAGCAAGATCTACCTCAAATAACACAAGACTCAAGATGGAGGGTCTTTGTGATCAAGATGAAGAGATGATCCGTATACTGAAGATCTTTGTGAAGATTAGAGAGTATAGGTCGTCATTCGGTAACTATTCCATTCGAGAGATTTTATGTTCAAAGTTATAGCTTTAGCCTATAACTTTGGATGATAAATGTTGATGCATGATTTTGGAAATAAAATGTTTTAAATGTTTTCAAAAGTGACAGAGTATTTTTATATTTATCAAAAGTTTTAATAGAGAATATATTTATGAGATTCTGTTGGTTAGTAATACAACTTATGGGTTGTCATGCTACCTAGGGTTTCTAATATATTCTATCTCAATTTGTTGTTAACCTAATAAGCCCACCTAGGGTTTGAGCCACCTAGGGTTTCGTGAAAACCTAGGATTGTGCCTCCTAGGGTTGCGTGCCTCCTAGGGTTTCGTGAGCTAGGGTATTTCGGCCTATCTAGGTTGTTTCCCTTGTTTACCTAATCTAGGATTCTACTATATCTTTACAACAATATTTTGAGATATTAAAGATAAATATATTTCTAAAAGATAAACCAAATAATATTTTGAGATAAAGATATTTCTAAAAGATAAGCAAATATTATTTTATGATATTAAAGATAAATATCTTTCTTAAATATTAAGCTAGGGTTTTAGATCTACTATGATTCTATTACTATAAATACTCCTTCACATCCTACTTTGAAAATACACGAAATCACACGAACAACACGTTACATACTTACTTGTGATTATTTTCCAAAATCGTTTTAAAGCAAACCTTTGAGCAAAATATTTGTTATTTTTAGAGTTTGTTTTTCAAAAGAATCGTGCATCAATTATTATCAATCGCTTGAGTGAAATACGTTATTGGATAATAGTACATCATTATAAGCTTACAATTCTTTAACGGGAATCTGTGTGAGTTATATTGTACTTTCTTATTAGCGTAAGATAGTATAGAGTATTTAGCGATACTCACCTTGAGTTATAAGCATAGTGTTGATTATACGAGTGGGTTGGTAATTTTTGTAATCCGTAGAAAGGTACTAAAAATTATTAATCGAGAATAGTGGACGTAGGTTTCAACGTGTGAAACTGAATCACTTCAAAAATCGTGTGCCTCTCTCTTATCTCTTTACTTTTCGTTATTTCGTTATTCGCGCTTACTTTGATTAATTAATTAGTTTATTTTAATTCATAAGATCAAATAATTAATTATATATCATATAAATCGAAAAAGTGGGGCTAGTTTTTAATACTCAATTCCCCCCCCCCCCCCCCTCTTTCGTATTCGATCAATAGACTCTGCAGTTGTGATTTTAGCTTTGGGCTCAAAATCACTGCCGGATGAGGTGGGATAAGGGTATGGACCTGAGAAGTGAGGAAGTGAGGAAGTGAGGATGTACTTCTGAAGTGGAGGACTCCTCAAAAACTCAAAAAATAATCGCCGTACGATTGGATTGGATTCGATATAGGGATAGAATTCCGCTTTTGTTTAGTATTTGGCACTCTTTGTTGTATGAAAATTGTAATGTTTGGTTGATCGTGTAATTGGCCCTAATTATTAATGAAATTGCCCAAGCATCGGTTCTTTGTGTCTAAGTTAGGAGTCAGAGAGTTTGAATAAAGAGAGAGTGTTGAGAATTGATTCAAATTGTTGACCATTAATTATGATGAATAATTTCTTGTCAGTTAAAATAAAGTGATTATTATGGGTCTTTAATTACGGAGTTGACGGAATCATTATTAGGATGTCATTCCAAATTCTCTAATCATTATTAGGATGTCATTCCAAATTCCTAGAGAAGTAACTTTCATGGCTATACCTCCCTTTGTTGGTGTGAGGGATTAAAATCTTTTCCCAAAATATATTGTTCTCTCTGTTCTATACTACACGTGATTGGTGTTGTGATCTTGGCTTTGATTTAACATGTTTGGTAGGCTCGGAGACATAAGAGGGACAGGAACCTGATTTATGTTGTGATCTTAGCTTTGGGCTCAAAGTCACTGCCGCATGAGGTGGTATACGGGTATGGACCTGAGAAGTGAGGAAGTACTTCTGAAGTGGAGGACTCCTCAAAAACTCAAAAATAATCGCCGCACGATTGGATTGAATTCGATATAGGGATAGAATTCCGTTTTTGTTTAGTATTTGGCACTCTTTGTTGTATGAAAATTGTAATGTTTGGTTGATCGTGTAATTGGCCCTAATTATTAATGAAATTGCTTACATTTTACAATAAATAAAAAACTTACTAAAACCGCATCATCATGTATCAATTTACACGCAATTAACGGGCCAAGAGGAGCATTATCAACAACGTGACACCATTTTATTTATTCAAAAGTACAGATTACACACACTCAACCACACTTGGTTTTGACATTCTTCAAGTTCAAACCTTACAAAACTCTAAAAATTTAAAGGCCAGCAAAACTTAAAACAGAAAGCAAAGGACTCTCCCCCTTTCGCTGTGGTTGCTGTTGCTGTTGCTGCTGTCGCTGCTGTTGTTGTGGCCCAGCCATGAAGAAAGAGTTCTGCTGTTTCATAAACATCTCCTCCACTTGTCTTGCTGGCATTTTAAATGCCAGTTCTTTGGCTTCATCATCTAGCTGGTTTATCATGTTTTCTTGCCCTAAACCACCCATACCAACACAATTACTTCATAATTTCATATCCTTTCTATTCCAATCTTTCCAATCTTTTCTATTCAAATGTTTTATTTTTGTTACATGGAAATCAAGGCAAATGAAATCTTTCGTACTGTCTCATTTATTTGTTTACCTTTTCTTTTCTCTTGCCGAAGAATATCTTAATCAAAGATAAACAAATGATTGAGACGTTTTCCGTTTTTCTGTTTCTGAGTAGCATTTTTTAATTATAGGTAAAGGAGACGAGTGTAAAGACACCCATATCAAATACCCACATGTGAGTGTCACACATTGATAAAAGAGCATAGAGTTTTTCACTTTATAAATAAATGGACTACTCCCTCTATTGCCAATTAGTTTTAGTGTGGAACCTCTTTGCTTATTAAGCGGAATCTCTCCTCGAATTGGGTGCGGACAGGCCCGTTTGCATGATTTAACGCAAAGTAAATATGTGTGTTTTACATTTATTTACCTCTTTATTTTTTGTAAGTGGTATTTTAATAAATATTTAAAAGATGACTGAGATGAAGAGAGTAGGTGATGGTCATTAGTCAAATATGATATACTAGTAGTATTTTAATTTTATGTCGATGCAAGATAGCGCACTATCACATTCCAGCAATTAAAATGATTAAATGGTGAACTAACCAGCAAGGAAGTTTCTCTTGTTGTTTCGTGCATTGATACCAAAGCCGATCATTCTCAGATTCTCATTCTCGGATGAGACGATTGCGAATGGGAGTCCGGCAGGGATCACAATGGCATCACCCTTAGATAAGCTAGACCGAACTTTCTGGTATCTTGGGCCGCTACTTTCTCGCTCTTTTTGCTTCTTATTGCTTTGTTTTCCTGCATGTGGGGATGCCATCTCAACGTATCCACTCCCCTCTTCCACCAACACAATGTGGGTAGCTTTAGAGTTGAAGTTTGGTGCCATCATAGATCCCTTAATTTCAGATAAACCCAAAGTTAGCTTTCAAAAATATACCAATTTATTTTCAGGAAATTGCGATCATACGTAATCTCCATGTTCAGTAATATTTCTTTCTAGCTCATACTAAATCATGATAATGTGCACTCTAAATGAACAAGTTCTACCTCGTTGAGGTCACAATAGGCAACCGACACGTCAAGATTTTCGAGCTCCTCATAATCATTTGGAGTAACTATGTAGTATTCACCGTGATCATTAGAGTATATTGGCTCTTCGTTCAACAGATTAAATACACTTCTTGATGATCCAAAGCTCTCAGTAGACATCCCACGTTGAGCCATTGCCCTCACTTGATCTTGTCTAGCTTTTATGATCGTTCCTTCGTTTTGCTGCTCAAACATTCTCTCTATCTCCTCCTTCGGAACCTATTCCAAATAAGCTCACATAGTTTGTTAAAATATCATGAAATAGAATATACATGAAAACAAACTGTTGGCTACAACAATACAACAGTCTTAAATGAGTTTTTGGTTTGCAAGAAATCTTGATTTCAACCTGCCACTGAGTTGGCGACTGTTATAACTTTTGCTGTTATTTTTTTTACACTTCATATACTTACAAAACATGATTCATAAATTTAAAGAATTCGTCATTATCTATCCATGGACATCAAATGAGTTAACAACATACATCAAGTGCTGCTTGTAGGATCTCTGAGCTGAAGATGTTTAAGAATGATTCGTTCTCTTCACCACCAACGCTAAAGTATTGCTACAACCACAGAAAAACGAAATAAAGAAGTTCAAAAATGTTATTTATATCTTGGTTGTTTTAAACTCTAATCTATCAAAATTGAAATGCACACCTCATATTGACCAGGGTTATTAACAGGGCGTAGCAGCTCTACTATCTGCAGCTTCTCATAGTTGTCACTATTTACCAAGTATGCTGTTGTACCAGCGGGAACAACCAGAACATCTCCTCGCTCTAGATTGAAATTCTCTCGCTTTTCTTGGGTCACAAATGTCATGGCCGCCTTCCCTATATTAGAAAAACAAAACCAAATTTACAAAAGAATCAACTAATTAAAGTCGACTTCTTTTACAGTGAGGACCTAACACTACCACCTCATGTGTATTCTCAATGGAATGTTAATTACGAATTGTAGGAACCCCATCTGTTTTTTTTTATCCGAGACAACTGGACGTAATGTCAACTTCTTTTTATGACAATGTCACGTTCATTGAATGACTGTCGAAAGCCAGCAGGTAAAACATGCCGACCCTAAACTTCAATAATATCCCGGCCCGCTCATTTCACATGGAAAATAACAAAGTTATACCTTTAATCACGAAGAGAACAGAGTCAGCATCCCAATGGTGAGGAAGCATGAAGGTATTCGGATTTGCCTCATAGAAGCCAACTCTATATTTATCGATCCCCTGAAGAAGCTCCGACTTTTCGGAAAACCTCTCAAGTACACTCATATTACCCTCTTGAGTTGAGTAACGAGTCTTGAAGCTTTTTGAATCAAAGTAAAAAGGGTTATTGTCACTTTCTTCCTTATCCTTCGACTTGTGATGCTTGTTATCATCTTTTCCAAGTCCCCGTTCCCCAACTAATTCACCATTCCTGCGGTGCTCTGAGCGACCATGTCTGTCCTCACATCGTAGTTTGCATTGTCTTTGCCGTGCAAATCCTTCTTCCCTATCTTCACATCTCCTCATGCAGTCCTTATACTCACGTTCTCTTGAATTAAAGAACATGAGTGAATGTTAGTGAGAATGTGGCTGATAAATTGACACTTACAAGTCATGTTGCTTTTAAATTAAAACCTATTCGGCTGGATCATAATACTGCTTTTTCATCGACTTCCTATGAATCCGTAGTCAAACTAAGAAACCAACAATTACAACTTGTGTTTACTTGGCTGAAACCCTTACTCCATAGATCGGCCATAACTCATTTGAGTTTTGTAGGGTCTAATATATCTTCTCTTTCGACCAACAAGTTATCACTTCACTAATGTCAAGTTAGATTATACATTTTGTTTGATGTTTTCAAGTTTGGACCAGTAAATTTGCAGTTAATAGATTATACAACTGGTTGTATATACAACCTTTCAATGTTGTCGAGTTTTGTCAAAAAGTTATTAATCTTTATTAAAGAAATTGTGGAGCAGTACAAAGTTATCGAGTCTAAAGGAATCATTCTTAAACTCCATAACTTTGTAAAATAAGTCCATAACTTGTAAAATAGCTCGACAATTATTACATTTTATGTAATTACTCAAATAACAAATTTAAGAGTAGAGTATTGGAATATCCAATAGAGCTGTTTACAAAATATCATTCGATTTGGTGTTAACTTTATGAGATCTTTTCATATTTTTTCAGATATCTACTCCTTTGGTCCTGATCATTTTTTGTCATATTCCTTTTGTTGGACATCTTAATCATTTGGCGTCCTTTCTATATTAGGATTATGAAGTTATTCTAGGAGTAATTTGATTCTTAACGAGTATATTATCCACTTGTCATCCGGTAAGACTATATTTAACAACAGACTCAATTCAAGTCTTAACAATAGTAAAATATTATTATTTTATTTTTAAGACTCGACTCCTTATTTCTTCAACTTTATCCCTAAAACACATTAAAATAGTCTAAACTAAGAAGTGGGATCCACTTGAGTCCACTTTTTCACACATAAACTACTATTCACTTGTCTCAATCAGAAATCCAAGACACAAGTTAAAGACAAATAAAAGGTGCCTCCCACATTATTGTGTAAACTCAACGAGTGTGAGCAAAGTTGAGCTTGAGACTCTCCCTCATACATACTCTCCCTCATACCTACCTTCGTGCCCGTAAACTCAGTCCAAGTACAACCAGAAATAATTTCCTACTCTATACAGAGTCTTTGTTTTAAAATAATAGGACAACAAATGATAGTAGAGGAAATATATGGAAATCTAGAAAAAGATAAAATAAGGGATGAAAATCTTGTTTTCGGAATGAGATTTGTAGAAGGGAAAGAAAAAGTAACAATTAATTAAGATTTTTCCATCAGTTGACTGAAGGAGTTTGACTATATTTTTTTCTATATTCTTTTCAAAGTTACGGTGCATTTTCATGTAGCAACCAAAATATAAATATTAGATACCACTAAAAATTTAATAGACCTTCGTGCAAACGACGCTCAATTTCCCACTCTTAAATATTAGGAGTACATACACTTGGTAAAAAAAAAAAGATATAAACCTTCGTGCAAACGACCCTCAATTTCCCACTTCACTCCCCCACCTTACTACCCCACCTTACTACCCCCACTGCTACGACCAATCTCCTCCTCATAAATATTAGGGAACACAAATTCTCATTTGTGACGGTCACTATCCGTCACAAACTTCTGACGGGTCGGATCCTTCTCACAACCTTGCGAGTGGGGGCAAGTAGGAAACCATTGATTATCCACTTGCCCTCCCACTTGCAAACTTGTGAGAGAGATCCGACCCGTCGCAAGCTTGTGACGGATAGTGACCATCACAAGCAAAACTAATTGATTAGGGAAATAGTAATGAGGATAAATAGGAAGTTATATATCTTATAAGGAGCTCATTACCCATTGTTCTAACTAATAAAGAGCTCCTTATACCGGTTTCTAAAGTAATAAACTGGTTTCATGTTAGGAAACTAATAGGAGAAGAGGGACTACATATTAAGTATGAAACTTTTACCATTGAGGAGAATGAAAAAGTTTTATAATTAATTATCCTACCATTATAGTCCATTGTTGTCATATTCCTTTTTATGATGTCTCAATCAATTGTTGTTTTTTCTATATTATGATTTTATTTAATAAGTAATTTTACTCCCTAATGAAACTATTTTTCACTTGCCATCCACTAAATATGAACACAAATGGTTCTCTAATCTTTTCTTAGCCTTTGTGCCAAAATAAAATGACAATTGAACGAAATAATTAATTAATTACCCCCACCGTCTCGTCATTTGTTTACAATTTTCATTTTAGGATGTCTCACTCATTTGTTTACATTAGTATATTAGGAAGGTAACCTATAAGTAATTTGATAACCCAATTGGACTTAGTCCACATGACATCCACCTAGTACCACTGGGATTGGTCCCCTACCATTTCCTTAATAATTGTACCAAAAGTAAACGTAAACAAATGACCGACACGGAGAAAGTATATATGAGTATATATGTTGATGTGTCGATGAAAAAATTATTTCTTATTGAAAGAAAGACCACAAAGATGATCGATGTGGCAACATCACCTTAAAAGTAGGAATTTCTAAACAGCATTTTTTTTAGTTTCATTTTTCTATAGCTACCCACTATTTTCAGTGGGTTACTATATTTCATAGCCACGCATTAATGAATATTTTGGTTAACAACTTAACATATCTATAAGTTGATTTCCTATATTTTGGCCAACATTAGTGTCGGACGGCCTAATATACAAAATATTAGCACGGTCTCGGACATTGAAAATGGAAGTTCAATTACCCGTTGCTCAGTGTAATTCACACCAAATTCACTTGCGATTATATATTTGTATATTTTTAAATATATGGGGCTATTACTTTATAAAAATGTAGGTTGAAGATAGCATAATAATTTGTCAACTATTTTAAATTTGTTTTTTAGTTATTGTATTGATGATCAGTGATACAATTTTTTAATTATTTTAATGAGCTTTTTGAAGTTTATATATATAAGTATCGCTTAATTTTTAGTTATTATAATATATATCTTATAATTTCATGGTTTGAATATCTAACAATTTGACTAAATCGGGTTAAATGTTCACGCGTCAAAATATTCATTTAGTTCCATTTCACTAAATAAATATGTACTAAAAGAAAAAAAAATTCATTGTAAATATGCACGAGTCAAAATTTACATTTCTTTTCCCTGCATGCACGGATTTGACTAAACAAAAAATAGGTTTAACAATTTGTAAGAGTCTGCAACCCATTAGCCTGTTCAATTTCAGGAATTTTGCGTTTATTTTCTTCTAATTAATTTTTTCATATCTTATAAAAGTCGAGCTTTTCTAAAGTCACCTAAGAAAGAAGACAGACTAAAAACTCAAATTTAGCTAAAAAAAGTAGACATCGTATTGCAATATCATTTATATACTTAATTGCAAATGACATTTATAATTCAAATGTAAAATCTTAAATATGACTTTATTATTCAATGGTTTCATATGTAAACAAATTTTTAAACAAAAAGTATGGAGGTTGTATTGTTTTACTTTAAAACTTTATTTCTAAAAATAATTAAATTGAAATTAAAAACTTAATTAGTTAATATAAAAATTAACCTTAAATGTTACATTTTATATAATAACAAATTCTTAAACAAAATAGCCGTGCAATTTGCACGGGTTTAAGACTATTTTAGTATAAAACTTGAACCATTAATATTAACCTTAGAAAAATGACTAGCCTAATAATAACATTCATACAGGCCGGACATCTCAAACATTAAGGGCTTGCTTGGAATGGGAGTAATTATTAAGGGAGTAATAGAGCTTAAATAAACTAAAAAATGAAGGGAAGTGAAGGGGTTGGAGATGGAAATGGATAGAAATGAGAAAATATAGTGTAATAATCCCTCCATTAAGGAAGTAAAAGTTACCTACCGCCCCCTTAAGTAATGCATTACCTCCATATGGAGATAATCATTCCTCCCTTACCTCCTCTTTACCCCTCTACACCACCACAAAGCACCAATCTCCTCCAATTTCTTCTTGTTTTAACTCTCATTACTTCCTTAATAATTACTCTCATCCCAAGCAAGCCCTAAGAATAACATGAATAATTAGAGATGGAATAAGACAATACCGGTCAGCACGATGCTCATCACCGCCGGCATGACCGCCACCACGCTCATGCTCCCTTTTCTCTCTCCTAACACCCAAACCAACCGAATTATTATTTCATAAATTTTCATTTGTGACAGGGCACTTTTCGTCACAAGCTTGTGACGGAGCAAATGTGACCATTTTTATGGAAAATATAACCATTATATGACTGATAACATTTTATAGATAATTACTTTATATCATAAAATGGTCACATTTTGTCCGTCACAAGCTTGTGACCGTTACAAGATCAGACCAACTGTTATTATTTACGGAGTATTATTTATAAAAACTGAAGACAATATACAAGTAAATGAGAAGGAAACAATAATAATAATAATAGATAAATGTAGGAAACAATAATACCTTTCTTCCCTATCACCTCGATGTTCATGCCCACGTTCACGCTCATGCTCACGCTCCTTTCTGTCTCTTCGAAGAGCGGCCTCATACGTATCCTGGCACCTGCGTTGGCAGGTCCACTGCACCTTTCCGGAACCGCCACACGTACGCTGGCATCTCTCGTACTCCCTCTCCGCACCGCCAACGCTAACCCTTCCGATATCATCCCTTTGTTGATGTATAGCCTGGCATAATTGGCGGCATTTGCGCTCTTCAAAGTAAGGCTGCTGCCTTTGACACTTCTGCTCGCATTGTTGTAGGTCTCTTTCTGGGTTTCTGTTTACTTCACTACATGAACATGTTACTATTATTGCTGAAAATATTATTAGTAAGAAAACGGTGTTACCTTTTAGCTTCATTATTTTTAACTATATATACTCTCTATTTTCAGATGTATGTAGTTGTAGAGATATATACATTCTATATATAAGTGAGGATTGGGGTGAGGTAAACAAGATAAGATTAAACACAAGATGTTACTTGCAGATAACATTCATGCATGTGTAAGTGAGTGCAGTGGGGGTGTTTTATTGATTTCGCATGCACGAAGACGAGTGTATGTTGTAAGGTCGTAGAGTTGATGACACGTTCTAAACATGCGCCCTCTTCACATGGTTTTGTGATAATCGACGACGGACTTCTCAAACCAACCCATATATATCCTCGCTATAGGAATTAGTATATACCTCGTGCAATGAATGTACGGTATATATATATTTTACTTTTAGTATATATCATTATTATTTATCAAAAATTATATTTTAAATTGATAACTCATTTATTTTTCACATTTCTCGTCGGTGTCTTTTAATTTGAGAAAGTAAATTAAAGCAATAAAAAGTCATGAAAAATGAGTAATTTAAAGAAAACCTCAGTTTTTTCCAAACAAATGATATAAGTGTATAATTTTTTTTTACTTAGAATTCGTCGTATTTTTCTGTTGCAACTCTTTATCCAAAACAATGAATGGAATGTTTATCATAAAATACTTATAAAAAATAAATAGAATTTTTTTTATCATCATAAAAAATTTAAGGTAAACCTGTGTAGATTATAAACTATTATTAATTTTGTATAGATATTTCAATATAAAAGATTAAGCTAATTTATTCCTAATATACTATACACTAGAAATATGAAGCCCAGCCCAATTATAGACTTTTTGTTTCAGGCGGAAAATTAGAGATTCACTTAATCTTTTAGTAGTTGGGGGATGGCTGGTTATAAAAGTCATGTGTTTGGGCCGGACTGGGCCGGGCAGGGTTCCCTGTACCTGGGCGTGGCCCGTGGTTGAGGGGCTTCGTCTAGCCGGACTGGGCTGTGAGACAGCCAACTCACGCCATGCATGTGGGTAATTGAGGGCGGGCTTTTGACTGGGTTGGGTCAGACTTGTAATACTTGAGCCTTCTGTTGCTTTAGTGTCAGTAGAATCCGTGTTCGCCTTTCATGATTGATTGCTTGTACACTTTGTTGGGAGTCGAGTAAACTTGTTACTGCTACTCGACAAAATTTAGTGGTAACTCGGTCAAGTTGAGTAGTCACTCGACCGAGTAGGTGGGTTACTTGGTCGAGTATGTTGATGACTCGTCCGAGTTAGGTGGGCGAGGAGGTTGGTGACTCAACCGAATTTGCAGGTGTCAGATGTTCATTGGGGTGTGACTCAACATTTAGCCACTCTAACAAGTAGCCCAAACTCGGTCGAGTAGTCCTTATTCGGTTGAGTGTGCTTTACTCGACCGAGTTCCTGTCAGTTTAGCTATTTCCGCAAATCATTTTTGTGTCTTGTGAAAGGGGTTATGATTATTATCTCGCATTCTATCACTCCCACCTTATCTCCATTCATTTAACGTATCTGTAATACTCTTTCAAATAATAATTAATCTCTTGATTTAACTTGATGGGTGATCTTCATCTTTGGAACATTTTGACGGTGGATCTTCTTTAGTGGTTGGGCCTTTCATTTCTCTATCTCGATTTTTTTTGTGAGCTTCTTATCTCTCTTATTCATTGATTTCTCGGATTTGGTGATTTTATTTATCTTGGTTAGATTTTCTGTATTTATCGCTTGTTGCGTCGGTTGGAGTTAGATTAATGGTGTTAGATTAGGTTTCACTATAACTGATAGTGATTGTACTATTATTGTTCTTGTAGGTAAGGTATTTGATGAAATGAAATGACACTTCTTCTCTTGTTGATTGTGCTTTATTGGGTGTTCAAATTCCATTTATGATGATTCTTGTGATTTAATTGATTATATATGATGATTGCTGAGAATGCTAAAAAAGTAGGTGAATCCTACTCAGTTGATGTATATAGTTGATGTATATATGATTATAAGTCATTGGATGTTTATTGTGATATGCTTGTGACATGTTGATTGGAGTTGGTTGATTGTTTGTGAGTGTGATATTTTGGTGTTTAGAGTGGTTGTTTATATGGAGCGCTTGTGGGAACCGGCTCCATAGACTCCGTTGGTCCTCTTCATGGTCTTAGCATGGAAGAGACGGTGCACATGGTTATGACCCGTGTTTGGAGGTGACCTGCTGCGGTAGGGCCTATTGTGTCTACGCGTGCCCTGCACACGACGGTGTGCTAATCGGTGGCACCGCGATTGGTGGTTAGGGTGCGCTACTCGATGGCATTGGATATGTGTGATTATTGTATTTCGATGCACTTGTTAATGATTATTTATATGTTGACTAACCGTATTTTTGGAATTTTAATTTGCAATCAAACTCGTTAAATATTAGTAGTTAAAATAGAGTTTGGAGTATTTTGAGAAGCACCTCAATAATTTTGAATATTTTCGTTAAATAACCCTTAAAACTATGCCACCTGAACTTCCCATTTAAATTATTTTACATTTTATTTCATAACTTTAATATCTATATGTGTTTTTATAATTAAAGAAATGGAACATTAAATAAAGCTTGTGATAAATTTATTTTGTCACCTTAAGTTTTAAATAAAATTACACGATATAGAGGAAAATTATATACACACACAAAATGAAACTAAATTTTCAAAAGTCGAAAAATGTGATAAATTTAGTTTCCCCATAGTTATGTCAAACATGTTCAACTATGTCAGCTTGAGGTTGATAATATTGGCCACGATAATGAATTCGACAATGGTTTTTAAAACATTATTAACGGTAAGCGTAATATATAGAAGATTTCCACATATCTCTTATCATGCACATCCATTAACCACTAAACCTTATTATTCAAATATCAAGTTAATTACATGAGAGTCACATGGTTCAATCTATAGTTTAACGGATTAGGATGGCTCATGTTTGGCTAACCAAGCAGACAAACGACCGTATTTATCTCCCACATTCTTTTTATGTAGATAAAATTTATGAAAATGAATCCGCTACTTATGTTTACAATTATACAAAAATAAATCGTATTTAATTCACTAATTCCCAAGAAGATATTGAATGTTTGAACTTAAAAAATATTTCGGCAAGAATCTCTGAATTAAATCGGGATTTATACTTATCAAGTAATCCTTGATTATATTTCACATATAAATACTAGGCCCAACCCAAAACTTGGGATTGATATGAAAACACCGATTCTTTTGTTGAGACTTAATCTTTAATAAATCCCCTATATATTTTATTACGAAACTTTGTTTTAGCATCTATAACGGCTTCTGGTTTTAGAGAACAATCCGACAAATAAACATCCACGAGAATTAGTTTGTCGACCACCCGAACAGTACTCTAGGAATCGGTATTGAAGTTAAATATGGATTTTGTTTGCTATATTGAAATTTGACGGTAAAAGTAGTTTCACCTTTGATTAAATAAGGGTGAATGTCTGCTACATCTTGTTTTTACTAGAGCCTTGAAAGGAGATGATGTCAAGTTAGATAAAATTATTGATGATGATTGGGAAGTCGTTTAAACCAATTGTGTGAGTACCATAAAATTGTAAATAGAGAATGTAGTGTTTTTGTGATATTTAATTTAAAATGTTATACAGTATAAAGAATATAGTATTTTTGTAACTAATATTCAAAAGTCATAATATTTATGCGTAAATTTTGCATCTTCATATTGTATATACGTTACTTATAGACATTTTTATTTTGATCAGAATCTCTATCTAGAACATGTCCTTATTGTCCAAATAAATAACCCAACGAATACATTTGACTTTGTCTAACTCCTAGAATTTTTGTATATCCTTTTGGTTTTGTATTCCTAACTCCTAGAAGTTTTTTCTACCATTTTTAAATCATCCCACGAATGGAGGACCTTAAATGGACCGGCTTAGCCCCATCTTGAAATTTAAGTCCAATACATTTATGTGAATAGTTGACTACTCGGGCTTCCTTAGGTTTCTAGTTTGAATATAGGTATTCAAACAAAAATTAACCTTTAAGTATGTAACTCTTTAAAGAGAGTGTTTATTTTCACATCACACAGTGATTTATTCCCCTTTCTCATTTTCACTCCTCTCATCTCTCTCCCATATCTCTCCCTCGCACTCCCTACAAGCTCTATGCCAATCATCGCCTCATCACCAAACTCTTCTCTCGCACCGCTTCTTTTGTAGCACCGCCATCATCAATGCGTCGGTGTTTTCATTTTGCTATGATTGTATAATGGTATTTAGTGCTTATATTGTTAGTATAATCTGGTTTATTGCGTAATCTAACAAATATTTAAAGTACTGCGTACTGTAAAGAGAATCTAATGTAATGTAATGCATAAAATAAACGAAAAAAGAAGATAAACAAAAAAAGAAGATAAAAAATGGCGTACTAAAAAGTGACAAATGGCTCCCTCCCCTTCCTCGACCAGCCCTCCCCAGTGGACCACCCTCTGACTCTGACCACCTCTTCCCTCAAACAATTACACCTCTTCCACCATCAATTGTTACCAACTTTCGTTGAACACCTGCCCACCACCATAGTCACGTCGCACCAGCCATTAGCTGTCTAACCGCCCCTTTCACACGACAACCTGATCTTCCAGCCGCACCACCACCTTACCATCATCCAACCACTAAACCAAAATCTGATGCCAACCTGATCCTCTAGTTGCACTGCCACTTAACTATCGAAAGGAATCCACACTAGCTTTACCCTTAATGAGATATCACTTTATTTTACACATTTTAAACTCACATGCATTTGACCTCTTATTTGAACGAAACAATAACCCGAGTTAGTAATATTTCCACATTTTAATATTAGCTAGAAGATTAGAACATTAGTTTTAAGTAATGCAATTATATATCATTTTTGGATGTTGGTACTGCGTTTCGATGTTTTATATTATAGGTACCAAGATGTTGGTTCTGCCTTTCTCGTCGTGCGGAACTAAATTGAGCCGTGATAATTACAATCAGAAGCCAAGGAACCATGCGTATCCACTTTGGTTGTGCGATTCTTGATAACTCGCATAAAGGATGAATTTGGTCATGGTTTGACCATCTTTGTCACGTGTGAACTACTAAGCCTTTTGACCTTAGTTAGTAACTATTAACTAAGCTAGAAGAATAACTCGCATACGGAAACTTAATCATCATGATTAGTGAGTAGTTTACCCTTCTAGGGTCCGGTTTTGTATCATGATGATTAAGTTTCCGTATTGGTTTCTTGTTTTACATGTTGTGGGTTAATATTGTTGGTTTTTGTTTAAGTAATCTTATTTGACCATATTTGACCCTTATTCAACCATTTGGGGCTATCAACGGGAGTTGGGCCGATCTTGGGTAACTTGGGCTATCGACGAGAGTTGGGCCTTAGTTAGCGGATACGGGTAGAATTTGGTTTTCCACTTAACTTTGGTTATCGATGGGAGTCGGGCCTTAGTTTAGAAACTTAATCAATTAGCCTTGACCTTTCATCCGCGGGAGTGGGAAAGGTTGGAGTCGAAATTTGGTTGTCAGGCAAATTCCCATAAATCGTGTAAGGTTTATCCATGGGAGTGATTGGACTCGCAGCGGTTTAGGAGACTTATAAGACTCGGGAGAGTTTATAGGTATTTTAGAGACAATATTCCACCTAAACATGTTGAACCCTAACTTGTGTAAGGAACTTGAGGCGGGAATTAACTGGATTGACGACTTAACCGGACTCCACACCTTTCTTAATAGTTTCTAAACTAATTAATCTTAGTTAGTTATTATTACTTAGCTTATTTTAAACCTTTTCTTGATTTGCGAAGCTAACTTGTATTTTAAGACGAACTAATATTCAATCTTTGACCTCCTTGTGGTTCGACCTCGACTAACCCTGCTACATTAGTTGAGTTAATTTGTTTGATTAGGGGAGGGCGATAAACCCCACATTAGAACGGCGCTGTTGTCGGGGAGGTCAACGGATTGATATTAGTGTAGTCTTAGATTTGTTAGACTTCGTATTTGTTACTTGTTACTTGTTTTAAGATGACAATATTCTACTTTCCACATTTTCAACATGGATGATTGCATGTTTATTGGAATGGACTCGAGTGTTACGTTTATCAATATGGTTGTTGTAACACCCTTGATTTTATAATAATAGGTATTTACTAAAGTCATTAATTTTATAAATTTCTCTTCAAATTTTATTGGTTAAATTATTTTAAGTTGATAATTTATTATTTCGTGGCTTTAAATTAACGTTAAATAGAATTAAGTTTATTTGGGAAGAAACCGTCGCATTTTAGTTCATTATGAGTTGATAACCGAACTCTACGCGAAAACCAAGTCGGTAAACCCACTATGAGATTTGGGCCTTCTGTTGTTCTCCTTCACAAAATAAACCCGCCATAAGACTCCTTGTTCCTTATGTGATACACGGATTCGCGATCCTTTCCAAACTGTGGTACACGGGGGAACCACTGATGGAGAAACGAGGGACAAGCGTAGAAATACACATTTGTGGAGTCGCCACCAACTTTTGTGGGAAGTTAGAACCGTTCGAATACATCATGTCATGTAGAGACACAAAGTAAAGACATGAACACTAAGAACTCGTTACCCTTAGCATTGATAAGTGATATTTTGTATTGATTTATCCCCCGTTTTAGCTCGATTTCTATATGATTTATGCACTTTGTTAAGTGGTTAACGAGCTAATATTGCTATTCTAGTTGTTTTGCGTGTTTTGACTCGTTTTATAGGAAATGAAGCGGTTTTGCTATATTTTCCTACTTTGTGGAGCAAAGACACTAGGATACGAGTTTTCAAGGAATGGATGATAGCCAGTTCACGATTTGATTACGATTCCGCTACATCTTTCCTCGAATGGACTCAATTTAAATTTTTGGCTTCGAACTTTAAGAGGAAACCTCAACCCAAGTCAAGAGAAGATCAGCCCAAGCCCAATTCCGTAGTGCATTGACCAAAGACCAAGGCATAGGATTTCGTGCCTAAGATGAAAAGACGGAAAATTCCAATTACACAAAAACCCGATCGGATTGCATAATACCCGATCGGGTATTTCTGCAAGAAGACGTTACTTGGCTCTTCTTCAATCCGAGCTTAAATGGGTGGTTTAATGCTTTGACTAGGGTACGAATTTGCAAGAGGGATCAGCAGCCATGCATCCCTATAAAAGCCAATGATCATGCAATCATCCAAGCATCATCTTTCTATCCAATTATCTACTATCATCATATACATTTTCATATCATTCTTAGCATACTTTCTTACAAGTTTTTATAGTTTTCTTAGTATTTCTCTAGTGTTTACTTAGCTTTTGTTATTGGATAATTGTTCTTACTTTCATTCTTATATACTCTTATTCCAATTCAGTAATTCTCTAATCTTGATTTACTTATGCAATTTTAGTCATCATGAATTATAATCTCACTAGTATCATTTTCATAATATTGTTGTTATTAGGAAATCAAACTAAAATTAATCTAGTTAAAACCAAAATATTATTTAGCATGTCACATTATAATTTACCTAATCAAATAATCCTAAAAATTGTCATTAGAATCATTGTTAACATAATCACCATAATCACTTTAGTATTTATATTTCATAGTTTAATTTCGTACATCTTTTTCTTATTAATATACTTAATCACATAATCACATAGATTAGATTAATTCTAATATTGTAAAATTAACATTGTGTAAATAAAATAAATAGAGTTGTAGTATTTGAAATGATTTACGAGTTAAATGAATTATAAGAAGAGTAGTTACCAATTGAACCATCTAAATTGTTTCTTCCTTTGGTCGTGTCAAATTCTATAACTTTGTTTAATGGCCATAAGCAATTGTTTGTATTAGTCATTTCTATATTTATAACGAGAGTTGGGATAGGAATTAGGACTATCAATAGGGGTTTGGTGACTTAACCATGCTGAAAGGACGTTAGGACCCACTAAAAGGTCGGTACGAATCCGGAAGGAATATACCGCTACAAGGCCTAGACAATGATAGTAATTCTAATGTTGGTATCTATGAGACTTTTAATTAGTTTTACATGTATTTCTCTTTCGCTATATCAACTTGATTAAATAGTTTATTTACCGTATTAGATAGTTTATTTAGTTGTTATCTAGTTAGTTTACTTTATCGTCTTCCTATTCTCGTTCTTAGTTAGTTTACTTTATCGTCTTTTTATTTTTCCGTTCCTAGATAGTTTACTTTATTTTTATTGTCCTGTTTATTAGTTTAGTTAGTTAGACTTTCAATATTGTCATTTAAATACCATCTTTAGATAGAATTTAGTTGTCAATATTCAGATCAGAGGACTTCCCCAATCGGGTACGTGACAACCCGATCGGGTAAGTAGTCTGTTCTGGGTTTTTTGTTTTGCAATTTACATATTTGTCATTTACATATTGTCATTTATATATTTGTCATTTCATTTTATGTTAATAGTTTAGACAACCATCTCAAGTGACTCGAATCTAAATGAAAACCAATCCATAGGAATTCATAACTAACACGTACTCCCTGAGGATCGACACCCTACTTCCCTAATTACATTCCTTATGTTGTTAGCCTAAGTGCGGGTAATTATTTTTGTTTCGACAGTTGTGTACGAAAAATAGAAAGGTACCGATAAATGAAACTAAACCATCTTGTTTACATTCATTAAAGGCCTTTTTGTTTCGACTCAGCTGTTAATACCGTGAGTACATTTGTAGGCCACTAATTACATTCAGTGGACTAATTACATTCAGCATTTCTTAATACATTTGTAAAGATCTTTGCTTGTCTGCTGTTCTACTAATTACATTATTATAGTAGAAAAGAAGGAGACGTTTTTAGATAAAGTTTGGAAATCTACGGTTAACTTACTGCACGGACCTACGGGCGCTTTCTTAGTACATTGCCTTTCATTAAAATACCCCTAGAGAGGGATAAGGCTAAGCGGAGCGAAAAGGCTCTTGAGCAAGTAGCAACCATATTTGAGCAAGCAGGTGAAAAAGTCAAATAGCTTTCTTCGCGTACCCCAGGGAAGAAAGTTCGTTGCTAAGGAGCTTCCAAGCTTCTATAACAAGCAATGATTCCAAACTTCACCTCAAAAGTCTCGTAGTCCGAAATTCTTAATGAAGATCTTAATTAGTTCGAAGCAAGACACTCTATAACGTTAGCATTCGTCGCTCCCGGTGCGACTTCATAAAAAGCAATCAAAGATTCCCCAAACTGTTAAGAACCAATTTGTTCTTCTTCTGGAAGTAAATAAATTCCCCACTTGTCTTGCAACAAGAAAGAAAGATGATCTACCGATCGTGAACCATGCCCTTATCTTGCTAAGAGGAGAGACTATGCGTGCCCATTACCTCGCGCGTCTGGATCCCATTATTAATTATATACTTGTAACTTCTGATGTTCGGTAAGAAGTCTAGTTCTTCGTCGAACCCTGCTTTAGAGGATTAGGGGATCCCCGGATGAATACCCGGGCCCAAATGAAACATCCGAGCCAGTGGAGGCGCAGCACCTCAACGCAAGCTAACTACCCTAGCTTGCTCTTGCGAACGAGCTTTGGTCCCCTGTTCGAGATGAAAAAGCTCTTAACCCTTTCTTGATTGTTATGCTACTTAGGCTAGAATTTTATGTTAAAGCATAAGTATGTTAAAGCATAAGCAAGCATAAAGTGAGCAGACCTTCCCCGGAGAGGTCTTTGGAAAGAGCCAAAAGCCATGGATTTTAGAGCCAAACGCGGGAACTAAGCGCTCGTGACCCTTTCGGGTCCTTGACCTCTAACCCATCATCATAAAAAAGGGCTCGCCTTTTTCTGGACAAACATCTGATCTCGGGTTTGCACCCCTTATGCTATGGGAAAGGAAGGATTCAATCCAGCCACAGGTTTGAGTCCAATCCCAAGCCTTTAAGCTTTTGCGAAGAAGGAACCGAGAAGAAGGTATCAACAACAACTAGTTAACTTCGGCTTTAAAAATGACTAAATCCGCCATCATTTCGACCAAGCGCTCTGCCGGAAAACCACCGGCCAGCTGTTAGAGTAGCTATTTTTGAAGTGATCTTAGAGCTCGCTTACACTAAGTATACCATCAGTGTGTTTATTAAAAACACAGGACTCTGCTAAGTGGTAACACGAACTCAACTACCTTGTAGCTGTCCATTCATTTCCCCAGACAGAGGTCCACGACTCTGAGGTCGAGTCGTGGATAAAATAATAGTAGCCACTATTATCTTTTTGCTGTGAATGTATCCGGAGGTCGTGGATAAAAACCATCAAAAAACGCGGGATTACCGCTGTTTGTAAGAATAACTTTTATCTCGTTTGGCTGAGACCGTTTATCACGAAACTAGCGGAATGGATGCCAGCGAGCAAGCTGTTGGTAAAATCCTCGGTTTTTCACTTCCTCTATTCCCGCTTTCTTGGCCGTTTAGAGCCACGAACAGAGCTTTAAGAGGGTCTCCTCCCACCTAGCTACTCTAGGATGGGGGGTAGGCCCCGCGGTTTTGGTGAGGAATGCACCAAGATCTCGTCGTTAGTTGGGGGAAGAGCTTCCACCCTTGAGCCAATAAAATCTTTGGCGGGTAGTTCGAGCCCCTACTATCATAATCGTCCTTTTTGTCATTCCTTACTTTTAACTTTGATTTTACTTTTCGATCTGGGTTCCGTAGGAGCAAGGCACGTGCGGTAGAGATCGGAGGTATTTGGCCCCCTTTTTAGTTTAATTTCCCCGGCTTGACTGAAAATAATTCATTTCTGCTGTGAGATTTATGATCTAGTTGTTCAAGACTAAAATAATAGTGGCGGGTGTGGACATGTTCAAGTAGGGCTTGGAACAGTACTTCAAATATCTAGTCCTCTTACGAGCCAGTAAAGCTTCCGTACTCATTCTGTGATTTAAGCGTTTTTTAGCTTGCTTTGACAGGCTAATCGGTCATAGGCTCAGCTCCATTTGCGCAAACACGTTGTTCAGTTAACACGACGCCCTTCTTGTGATTTGAAAGGACGTGGCGTGTAATCCTCCTTGAGTAAGAGTGGGACGCTCTGGCACCTTAAATCTCGTCAAGCCAACTTTCCTCTTTGGTTTGGGAGCTCAGTAGAGTCTTTCAGTGGCATGTTTCGGCGTAGGCATAGGACATCAACAAGCAGCAAAGACGTCTTGTCTTATTGAGAAAGTAAGCGGTAAGCTAAGGGTATGAGCTTGGCTTCCTTAATCGCGGTCGGCTGTTAACTGATTGGTCGTAGGTTCAGCGAGAGGAGATGCAACCGTCATTGGCTTTTGTTCCAATGCACCTGACAGACACATCTTTTTCCCTTTTTGGGGAATTGGCTAAATGTTATATTTTATATGATGATATTCACGTCAGGCAAAGCCCAATCTGAGTGAGACCATACCTCCAACATTTACGGATACGTAATTTTAATTGCGTAGTCTGGACCAGATTCCAGTATCTAAGATAAGGGACCTCCTTAAGATGATCCCACCAGACGCAGCATTGGCGACCTGGAAAGTGTTCCCACAGTCTCGACCCTGATTTCCAATCAAAGCGCGATAGACCTACTCTACGCTCTCGGCCTTCCGGTTAAAAAACAACGTCGATGAAGACGCCTCGGAGTCTTTTTTCCAGGCTTTTCTTGTTAGTTAGAAACGGATGCTGTCGTTTTGGGCGTCGATTTCTCTGAGATCTAGTTTTAAAATCTAAACGCTTGGGGCTTCGGTCGCCGGCTCCCCTGTCATCAGGCATCAATCGGGGATACACGACAGAAGGAATTGCTTTTAAAAGTATCTTCCGGGGCAGCTCGGATCCCATTCATTCCTAGATTCCCGTCACTACGGCTAAGAAATAGAGTTTAGAAGCTAAAAAAGCACGGGGTCTTACCGTCTAGCCGTTGGTACTCCGCATCTTCACGGAGAAGGGATTATCTAATGACTCCTATCTTGTAATTAATACGCCAGTAGATAGCTGCCATGACAGTCGCGGTCAATTGAATCAGTAAATATTTTTTTTTTTATTATATTATTTTATTTCAAAAATTTGGAATAACAAAATGAGAAATCAACAAATGCAAAAAGAAGTGGACTTAACCCATTTCCGCAACAACATCTCATTGCCACGTATTTCATCCGGATACGTTTTTACGGAATCCAATGCCCCGAAAACCTAAGGGTTCCTTCGGAAAGAAGATCTTCTGTCTCATAGTAGCCTGCTTTTTTCTCTAGTAAGGCTCTTTCATCTAGCAGGGCCTGCTGATAGAGCTGGGCGAGGCAGGGATACCCGACAAAGACTGAAAAAGGTTGGAATGCAAGTTAGTATTTGCAATTTGTGAAGGATCCGAACCTGCCCGGAGCGAGCCTCCCATAGAGGCAAGTGAAGTTGGCTCGAAAGTTTCTCTGGCCCTTTGCTACTCGGCGCTAAAATTCCTGGAGGGAAGAAGAAAAAAGAAAAGCCACAAGATCTAGTTTCGTTCAAGTAACGGATATCTGGCACAATAATAGTGGCGGAAATAATAGTGGCACAATAATAGTAGCCAGTAGGCAAGTGGAAAGGGCTACTTCCTTTAGTTGAAAACAGCTGTTGCGGGCGTTTCCTAAATCTCCTGGCACAATAGGACTTTAATGGCGTGGGCGGTTTTGGGGCGGACACAGGCGGTGCAGGGCAGCCGTTTGACCACCAGCGAGTAATACCTTTTCTTGCTTCCTCCAATAGGCCGCTCTATTTTAAATATTTTAATTTCTGACGATATAACAAAACCCGGTCCCGTAAGCTTAAGAAGCAGCCTTCCTTGCTTGAGCTTCTCCCGGAACGAGTTCGGAAGAAACCTAGGCGCGAAGCTCTGATAGACATGCCGACAGCGTTCATCCTGAGCCGGGATCGAACTCTCCATGAGATTCATAGTTGGAGAGGTAGGAATTTCTCGAACGAATCGCACTCCTTAAAGAATAGAGGGAGTTTAGCCTGGGCACGAGCAACTTCACAAAGTACCTGCTTTAAAAAGAAGTAAAGGGGGCATTCAGCGATAACAGTACAAGCGTTGCATTAAAACATAAAAAGGCTGCCAATGGGAAATTTTTTTGGCTTTACACTAATATAAACCATAAATTTCCAAACTAAGGGGTCGCCGGTTCCGAGTGTGGAGAAGAAGCTCAGGATTATCCAGACCTTCATTTCCGCGTCTTCTTTTTCCTGTGAATTAATTTCACCGAGATGGGAAAGAATATTATGAGTGGGATAAAATTCTCTACCTACCTACCTGTGTCGGTTTCGGTGGAATCGAATTAACGAAATCGAATTAAGCAACTAGAAGTCGATCCAGCTTTCGCATTCCTAGTTATAGAAGTATGAGGCTAAGGATATGTCCACCCATGGCTTCGTCTTCTGAATCAGTGTCCTTGACCGTAAGCTCCCCGCCTTCCGCCAGAAAGCCCCCTCTGTTTAGTTCCCGTATTTGTAACAAATAACCTGGTTATTTCTTCATATGGTGCTTGACTAAGAAGATCAATCGGCTCGCCTCCTCGTTCCCTTTTACTTATGCCAGATATCCGGAGGTGTGGAAAGAGCTGCTGTGAGAAGCGGAAAAACCATCAAAAAACGAGCCAGTAGACTCGACCACCAGTGGATAAAATAACAGTGGATAAAATAATAGTTCCCAATCACGGCAAGAAATGAATGTATTAAGAAATGCCGATTCAGAAGCTGATGCTGATCGTGGGTACAGAGGCGAGTGGAATCCCGTGTGAATCAGCAAGGACCGCAACTTCTTCTTTTCTTACACTAATAAGGGTCCTGACCCAGTAGACTTCTCAAGAAATGAACCTTTTTGATAACTTCGTATCTTACGGCTATTCAAGACCTTGTGCTGAAGTGGCCTACGCCCAAACATAAGATAGAGGGTAGTGTTCCCAAAAATTGCTCAATAATATCAAAGTATACGGTCCTAAGGAATCAACGAGCGCGGCACCTATCTTCTGAGCCGGGGCAGGACCAAGGAACAAGGGTGGGTATGCTTTTAGATATAGGTGGAGCCTTAACCCGCATAAGCCTGCACTTTCCTTTTTAAGAGGCTCTTTCTAGGACACAGTCGTCCAAATCTTTTGAACCCGAAAAAAGATAGGACAGGATAGGAATTCAGGCGAGGACGGGAGTCGAACCCGCAGTCAAAATTCACGAATTAGAGATGCTGTAATATACTCTTTCCCATAACTTCTCGCCTCACGATATCCAAGTTGAAAGAGATAATGTTGAAGGTCTTAGTCAGTCCGCTTACCCCCGTCAAGCACATCCGGCAAGGATCAAGGGAGATCCCTCTTCGAGCAGATAGAGCCCTATTAAATTAAAGTAGAAATCCAACTTCTTACCAAACCAGTTTACTGGGTTTTTTGGGGCGGAAAGACGCCCACTCTCAGACATTGTTTAACGTGGCGCGCCGAAGGCAGGGCTTGTGACTGGAGTGAAGTCGTAACAAGGTAGTGAGTTCGTATCTTTGATTTGATTTGTAGCATAGTGAGGTCACCAGGGACATAAAGCGATTCTACGAAATGGGTAGCGCTATTCTCCTGTAAATTTCCTTATCAATCTCAGAATGATGTCAAGCAAGAAGCGCCTTAAAATCAATGCAACGGTTGCACGAGCAAGTTAGGGTGCTGCTCGAACAACCCCTTCCAAAGAAGATTTCCGCTTTGGACCCCAAATTCGTTTAGATTTTTCAAAATTCTCGAAAGAACAGACTGACTACTAGGAGGGGGGAAGCAGCAGAAATCAGTGGATTCATGATAGATAAGTTCCTTACAAAAAAAAAAGGGGAATTTGTCCATTTTTCGGAGGGCGTGGAAACACCCGAAGAGAAGTGTAATGGCTGACCTCTTTGAGGGAGCGAGCCTGTTGGATTGATAGAAGCTGTCTTCACTCTGCTTGGCGTGCTACCTGAAATCGGGCTTGAAGCTCCCGCCCTTGAAACTCTTTTTCTTGCTTGCTCGCCTGCTCGACGACTTCCCGTGTTCCAGATACAAAAAAATATATCCGACGAACGAGAACCATCTCTATCAGGATAAGATGAGTTTACTCACTCGATTTAAGCAAAAAGCTTAAAATTGATCTTGCTCTGCGCATATCGAGGGCTGGAATGCCGCTTAAAAGCACTTGTCAATCTCTTCCCCTTTACGCCCGAGGAAGCGGCAAGGGCTCTTTTTCAGGCTGTTGACGATCCAGTTACTTTGGATCATAAGCAACCAAGGTAGGAAGAGAGGAAGTTCGATCGTTAGGTCAATCCTAGAATTCCGTCCGTGTTCTGGGTTTGGAAAAGCGTGTTATTTCGGGTAGGTTCTTCGTTACATTATAATGATAAGGGTCAGTTCGTTTAAACCCAGCTAAAGCAGATTCAAATCATCCTAGGGGTTCAAGGGCAGGAAGAGAAGGTGATTAGCTTTATCCGGTATCAAACGAGAGCTACGCGCAACTAGAACACCTTTTAAAAGTACTATCCACCGTATTTGTTCCATGATCTATGGGGTCTTTTCTTCTTGTGGGTGAATGCCCGGCTTTCACGCTTGACGAGAGGGCTGAAACCTACAGGCAAAAACCGGTCCAGCACGGATTGAAATAGGAGCCGGTTCGACAGAAAGCTTTTGAAAACACAAGGGATTGGGTTCGTGTCTTACCTTTTAAAAGGGAAAACGGGTTAGAAAAAGTGAACGAAAAGAGTAATAAGCTTATTGATGGTTTTATTATCTTGGACCACGAAGACTCCGGTCGTGCTTCTGGAAACCCCTCTCTCTCCTACAAGCGCTGGCTTTAGCCCAAATTATTTGTGTACCCCCTATACCGCCTTTCCTTATGTTACTCGCTTTTATGAACTTGGTTAGCGGCTTTCTAGCCAAACAAAGCACATCTGGCAGCAGCTGCATGGTACTGGCATTTTGTAGACGTGGCAAGATGCCGGCATACATATGATCTTAGGCACGTTTACATTCATTAAAGGCGTGCATGAATGTGCTTACAAATGTTCAATCAAGTCATACTCGAAAGGCTTGGCCTTCTTCTAACTGGGGTGATTCGATCCTTTGCCCCCGAAGCGGATACCACCTGGAGAGAGGGCGACAAGAATGTGCCGAAACCCGTGACCTACCTCATCGGAGAAGCTTCCTTCCGCAAGCAAGCAAGGGAAGGGAGTTAGTTGGGGCATGAAAGGCCCGAATTCGCATTAAATAGAATATACTAATGTGAGCGGTTTCAGCGTCTTAAGTAGGGTTGTCGCTGAAAATAGGCCTTCACAGATGACATTCAGTTGCTGCAACGATAGGATTAAAAAAGCGAAAGACGCCAGCTTTAATTTAACAACAGATTTTCAAATTGGTTTGATCTTTCCCAATCATCCTGGCCGGTGATGACTTCCACCACGTCAAGGTGACACTCTACCACTGAGTTATATCCCTTCCCTGCCCCCATCGCTTTCTTATCCCTAAAGATAGACAAGACAAAAGTGGTGATGCATCAAAGATGCTGCTGTTGCACAAGAAAACGCTGAACGGAACAAGCCCCCACGGTACCGGTAGCTTGAAGGTAGGCTCGGACAGAAGACTGCAGGTCAAAGCATTATTCTTTTTAGTTTGGTTGGCCGACTATATCCGCATATTTTCCTTCTTGAGAAGGAAGTAAGAAACAATCTCAATCTTCCAGTCTTAGGCTCATCCCTTCCTACCTTGGTTGCTTACAACTGGACTAAGGTTTCCTACTCCTGCTTGTTCTCGGAACCAAAGTTTGAGTAATAGCAATCAGATTCCCCTATATGCGAGCGTGCCGGGGCTGGCTTACTTACTTCACTTCCTTCACCTTGGATGGAGGATTGGAGTGATTCAGTATAATTGGCAAAGACAGTGCCATCTTCCTCTTCAGCCCGCTTTCAATCCCCTAGCTACTGACGCTAGAATTTAAGAATTAAATGAGACTAAGTGAACTACGGTGGTGGTCCCGCTTATGGGGTCAAACTGCGCCTTCACTCGCGAAGCGCTACGCTCCTGCTTACGAAAAACGACTTTCCAAGCGAAATCTAGAAAAAAAAATCTTTAATCCAACAAGTGCTCCCCGAGCCAGTAAACTTCATAAACTCCACGCGCTAGCTCCCCTCGCTTCATATCTTACGCTTCCTTTCTTCCTTCAGAGAGGGGGGTATGCACCACAAGGAAGAATCCCAACCTCAGCACTAGCTATGCATCTCTTTCGTTCACGTTATTTCAACGATACTTTCTTATTATGTATGCTTAATAAGAAAGCTAACTTCCTTAAAGTCATCAACAGCTGAGTCCTAACAAATGTTAGCAAATAATTACCCGCATGAGTGTATGCTTATGTATGATTAATAAGAAAGCTTAATAAGAAAGCAAATAATTTTTTATGTTACCCGCATGAATGTAATTACCGCATGCCTAAGATCGGCTATACATTTGTAATTAGGCAAGCAAATAGCCAGTGCAGGAGTGGAACACTAACAGCTGAGTCCTCTCCGAACCGCAGGAGATAGTTTCCTATCATACGGCTCACCAACTTCACTTGCTAAAGTCATCATGTTTATGCCCTAGACGCAAGGCGCACCATCTTTCTTGTTTTATATGAATTAGCGCATATGGGCTCCTAGCCCCATTATACTGAAGAATAGGCGCCCTTTCTGCCCTATAGGGGTGAGGACCCGCTGAGCGGCTCGATGACCTTTGCTTTGACGGCGCTCGCGCGTCTGGATGAGGACTCGCAACTAGGAATTCCTTTCTTTTTTTAGTAAAAGGTTGCTTGTTTCGGCTGCGTCCGGGGCATCTGCATCTGTGGCAATGAACCGCGGCGAACCCTCAGACGACCTATCTAAGATTAGGAAGGAGATCCTCAGTAGTGGTAACCCTTTCACTCTTCCACGGTCTAGCTTTTCACACTTTTGGAGAACTTCCAGGATCTTCAAATAGTCATTCTTTTTTTTCCAGACTTAGACCTCTCTTTCCCAGCTGCCGTAAGACTCACCAAGAGCGCTCAAGGGTGGCTGCTTCTAGGCAAACATATCTATCCGGATAGAGATAAAGACAAGGATCCCCAAAGGTCTAGATCAGAGCTAGAGGAAAAAGAAGCTACGGATGGACCAGACTAAGACTAAGTCGCTTCCTAAAACGAGACCCCGTCTCTCGTGCTAGGAAGTGGAAGCTGATTCAGGTATCCTTTAAATCACCAAATAGAACCCATTTTTGATGAAATCAGGTGCGCTTAAATTCCATCAAAAAGTTCCTCTTTCTCTGCCAATGCTTCAACCAGGTTTGAGATTCTTCAGCAAATAGATTTTTTCATATCGAGTCGGGTTCTTCTCCTACCTATATCGAATAGAACATGCCAAGCCAACCGAACCCTTGGGACCTTCTTCAACCCCAGGCGCATCTAGTATGGAAAACTTTGGGTATGAAAGGTATACCGCTAGCTTGGTGGATATCCCATAAGTAGAGGGGTTGGCTTTCTCGTCTTTCTTTTCTTAATACAATTCCTATCTTTGAAATCTTGCAGGTGCACCGATGACAATGGCCGAGGGAGCATCTTCACAGACCAAGAACTACGAGATTACCCCAGAATGACAAGCGAAAAACTTAAAGGAAAAACTTGAAGAAAGGGGGCGCGCTAGCTGCAATCAAAAGCGCGATCGAAGCACAAGGGCATGTGCGGCATAAGAGCCGCGCTTAGTGACTAGGAGCAGAGAGCCCCTTGCGCGTTGTTTTTTTGACCGGCCCCAGCGTCGTCAAGTCTACCAGGAGCTCTACCCTGCCCGCATTTCCTTTTTTTCCGGGGCCACGAGATGATAAAGAGAGAGCTTCGTCTATCGATGAACAGCAGATTGACGGAGCTCTTGGCACCTCTTCCACGGGAACCCCAACTCCCGCCTTAACGTCTTAGTGCGTGTAAACCCTGCCAGCCTGAAAGATGAGAGATAGGCCTGAGGCAAGGAGATTTCGCACGTAAAGGCCTAAGATCAGCTGTTTCCTATCATTAATAATTACATTCATTTGCTAACATTTGTTAGGACTAATTACATTTGTATGTTTACAAATGTATGCACTAATAGAAAGGTACCGAAAAATAGTCCACGGAGGGTGAGTCAGGGCCTAAGATCAGGCCGAAAGGTTGATACCGGCAAGACCCAGCCAGATGTCTACGGCTCCGTTGCGTGTGCTCGGGGTAGAAGTTTTGTGGACCTATGGGGGAGACTTTTCTTATTCCTTTGGAGGCAGAAACCCAAGAAGGAGGAACCGGGCACTACAGTGAGACGAGACAAGACCCGAGCCCACTCCGATACCCATTCTTCCTAACTTAACTGTTCGGGGGTAGAAGTTTTGTAATATTTAGCAAGTGGGAAATTTTAATAAGTAAATTATTTAATTAAAAGGTTTTCATAAAATTATTACTTCTCACATGTTAGAAATTATAATACGAGATTGTAGTTTAATTTGATATCCTTAAAGTCAAGCGGGTTTTCGTATGATTTTAATAATTCACATGTTAGAAGTTGGAATAAATTAGCATGAGATGAATATGATGATTTTATGTTCAAGTCTAATTGGTAAAGACTCTGTTTCTAGTCGGTTTGACCAAACGAGTTTGGTCAAACTAAGATCTAGTCAGCCCCGTTTTGACTGATGACCCGTCGCGGGACTCGGGTCGGGGATTTGTCTTCAAGTAAGGTTTTATTAAATGAATGAATGAGCCTTAGTAGATATGAGGCGATATGATATTTGAATATGATTTATATGCAATTAGTCACATGATAGGAAGTTTTTCCCGTGTCGGTATAATTGTTTGATATATGTCGTGTTGACTAAGTACCCATAGAGAATTATGAGTATATGGCGTCTTGACCATTCTAATTCTAAATGAGTATCTTGGACCATGACATGGATAGGCCTTAATATCTTTAACGAGTATATAGTTCATGGTTAATAGCTTTTGTGTCCCGGCTTGGTGGGTTTATATCCAAGTCGGGGCATGGCTGCCTAATTTCTTCCACTTTGGGAATGGAGCCAGTTTAAGTACTAGCCAACTCTGCTAAGGGGGTCGCCTAGTAGAGATTCTCATGTACTTTTGGTCATGGGACGGGGAATGGAATAGCTGTTGTCGCTAGGTCTGATCAGTCTAGGACTAGGATGTTTTCCTACCTTGTGGTATAGCCTCGAGTTACAGAAGTCGTCTATTGACTGTCCTAGAAACTTATGCCTGTTTCTAGACGTATTGGTCTTTCATGTTTGATGATTCTATGAATCTTAGAAGGTGAGATGCAAGCCGGCTAAGGTTGATAGAGTTTGGATTACCGGTTGTTAACTGATTCACATGATATCTTGTATGATTAGGGTTTGAGTGTATCAGGGCCATGTTTTAAATGTAACCTCTGAGCCAGCATACCAACTTCCCTACCTCGTGGTATAGTTTGTTAACCGATTCACATGATAGTGTGCATGAGTAGCTTAACCTTCATATGATAGGTTATATGTTAGTTATTTGTTTCATAACATGAAAAGCATATCGTATATGTTAAGGTTTTGTATTTTCCATATACATCTCTTTTATGTTATTCATGTTTTATTAAACTCGACATTTCGTGGCTGGGAGAACTCGGAGTTACTCCCCACTGACTGTGGCTTCCGTGTTTATATTTAATGCGGTTGGCAGGTTTGTGATGCATACTTGGGTACATTGACGAGCTAGCGAGCGAAGTATTTACCTTGGACCTATATTCGGTTCTTAGGATTGTATATTATTATACACTCTTTTATTTCCGTATTTATACGGGAGATATGTCTCCCGTTTTGATACTTCTTATGTATAATATTATTTCCCTTTTTGTTAACCTTTTTATTTAAGACACCTTTGTTATGATGAATATATTTAATAGTAGGTTCCGGTTTTAAAATTTACCGATTTTCACTAAAGTGAACCTATTAGAAACGTATTCTCATCTTTTATTTATTTAAATCACTTGTTTTTCTTTCCGCAAATTTGAGGGTGTCACAGTTGGTATCAGAGCATTTTCGCTTCCGACGCACGTTTGTGTACCCTTGTATAAATAACTTGACCTAAATAAAATAATAAACTTGTGAGATAGAATGGTAGGATGGGTAGATTAGGATTTATGTTGTAGTCTCTTTGTGCTTGCTAAATGATAAGTACTAATCTGTGTTTTCTTTTGCAAGATGCCTCCGAGAATTGACAACACGATCTTAGCAGCTCTTACTGTTATTATTCAGAATCAGCAAAATCAGCAAAATCAACAGACGAATCCTATTCCTAATCCTCCTCACGACCATGAGAGACACGGAAGTTGTTCATGGGTTGCTTCACAACTATCTAGGAGCCAAGCCAAAACCTATGGTGGTGAAGTGGATCCCATTAAGCTTTTGGAATGGATACGTGAAATGGAGAAGAACTTTTCTCTTTATGATGTTCTTGAAACGGATAAAGTCCGTCTTGCTTCCCACTTCTTAGTGAAGGAAGCTGATCAGTGGTGGACTCTTTCTGGTCCTACTGCTAAGTTGGAACCTGGTTTTGGTTGGACTCGTTTCCGTGAGCTATTGGAGGCGAGGTTCTACCCGGATGAATTGAGACAACAGAAACTGAAAGAATTCATGGACTTCAAACAAGGAGTTCTCTCAGTTCAGGAGCTCACAACCAAGTTCAACGAGTTGGCTCATTATGCCACTCGGCTTATTTCAAGGGAGGAAGACAAGGCATTCTTTTACTTAGGAAAGCTTTCTCCTCAGGTGAAGGGAAAGATCAGTAGGGGTTCTACTTCTTTTGTCTCTATTTACAACGATGCTCTATGGGCAGAGAGTTCTATTCGGGAGATTGCCGACGAGGCTCGTACCTCGTATGTTGCTCCTAACGCTTATGGCAAGAGACCGTTGTATCCTACTTCTCGACCTTCCTTTTCTCCCTCTTTCTCAAACAAGAGGAGGAACTTTCAGAGTGGACAAGCAACTCGAAGTAACCGTCCATTCGTTCCGAGCAACAACAACGATCTTAAGGGTCGTATCTGCTTTCGGTGCAAGATGCCTGAGCAGTCCGGTATTGGTTGCTTCAACAAGCCATTTGTGTGCTTTATTTGTCAGAAACCGGGACACAAGGCTAATGTATGTCCTGATAGGAAGAATACAGCTTCTACACCAGTTGCTTTTGGGAGACCTAAGGGTCGGATTTTTATCATGAGTCGTGCTGAGGCCGATGCTCAACCTGACATTGTGACGGGTATGTTTTCAATTTATGAAATACCGTGTTTAATTTTATTTGATACGGGAGCTTCTTTGTCATTTATTTCGATGAGACTATCCGATAAACTACCTCTCAAAGCTTCAGTTGGAGAAAGTACTCCTATATCTTTACCGTCCGGAGATGTGTTTTCATGCTCTTATATTCATTCGGACATTCCAATATCAATAAACGGATCTATTTTTCCGGCTAATCTTCTTCGATTCCCTCTTGAAGAATTTGATATCATTCTGGGTATGGATTGCTTATCTACTTATCATGCTCAATTTGAATGCCGTGATCAAAAGATTATTCTTAAAAGTTCTTTGGGTACTCGTATATCTTATCAAGGAGTTAGAAAGCAAGCTAGTGTGAAGTTAATCTCAGCTATGAAAATGATGAATGTTTTGAAGAAGGGTCATCAAGCGTTTCTATGTGTAGTGACTACTTATGATTCTTCTCTTCCTTCTTTGGAGGATGTTCCTATTGTTTGTGAATATCCAGATATTTTTCCCGATGAATTACCCGGGATTGCTCCTGAAAGAGATGTTGAATTTTCCATTGATCTAGTTCTTGGAACTGGACCAATTGCTAAAGCTCCTTATCGAATGGCTCCTTCCGAATTGAAGGAGTTGAGAATTCAACTTGATGATTTGATTGAGAAAGGCTTTATTAGGCCTAGTGCTTCTCCTTGGGGTGCGCCCGTGCTTTGTGTCAAAAAGAAAGACGGTTCTATGCGGATGTGCATCGATTATCGTGAGTTGAACCGTGTCACAATCAAAAACAAATATCCTCTTCCACGTATTAATGATCTCTTTGACCAGTTACGTGGTGCTTCAACTTTTTCAAAGATTGATCTTAGATCGGGTTATCATCAAATTCCCGTTCGGGAGGCAGATATTCCCAAGACTGCTTTTAGCTCGAGGTATGGTCATTTCGAGTTCAATGTGATGCCATTCGGTTTGACTAACGCTCCAGCAATATTCATGGATCAGATGAATCGTACCTTCAGCGAGTACCTCGATAAATGTGTTGTGGTATTCATTGATGATATTTTGATCTTTTCTAAATCTAAGGAAGAACATGCTGATCACCTCCGAACTATTTTGGGAGTTCTTCGACGTCAAAAATGGTACGCTAAGTTCTCCAAATGTGAATTCTGGTTGCCCGAGGTATCTTTCCTTGGTCATGTCATTTCAAAAGACGATGTTATGGTCGATCCAGCTAAGATTGAGGCCGTGGTGGAATGGAAGAGTCCGAAAAATGTGTCCGAGATTCGGAGTTTCCTTGGTGTAGCGGGTTATTACCGTCGGTTTGTGAAAGATTTCTCTAAGTTAGCAAGACCGATGACTCAATTGCTAAAGAAGGAAGCAAAGTATATTTGGACCGATGAATGTGAAATTGCCTTCTTGGAATTAAAGAAGAGATTGACTACCGCACCGGTGTTGACTTTACCAGATGATCAAGCTGATTATGATGTCTACTGTGGCTTCCGTGTTTATATTTAATGCGGTTGGCAGGTTTGTGATGCATACTTGGGTACATTGACTAAAGTGAACCTATTAGAAACGTATTCTCATCTTTTATTTATTTAAATTACTTGTTTTTCTTTCCGCAAATTTGAGGGTGTCACAATCTGTACTAGGAGACCCCCTAAGCAGAGTTGGCTAGTACTTAAGCGGGCTCCATTCCCAAAGTGGAAGCAATTAGGCAGCCATGCCCCGGCTTGGTATCAAAATCCCAGGCCAGTGACACAAAAGCTATCAAGCAGTGAACTATATACTCGTTAAAGATAGCAAGGCCTATAATTGTCATGGTCCAAGGTGCTCATTTAGAATTAGAATGGTCAACACGCCATATAATCATAATTCTCTATGAGTACTTAGTCAACATGACATATATCATACAATTAAACAGTCACGGGAAAAACTTCATATCATGTGACTAATGGCATATAAATCACATTCAAATATCATATCGCCTCATATCTACTAAGGCTCATTCATTCATTCATTAAATAAAACTTTACACGAAGACAAATCCCCGACCCGAGTCCCGCGACGAGTCATCAGTCAAAACGGGGCTGACTAGATCATAGTTTGACCAAATCCGTTTGGTCAAACCGGCTAGAAACAGAGTCTTAGCCATTTGGCTTGAACATAAGAACATCATATTCATTTCATGCTATTTTATTCTAATTTCTAACATGTGAATTATTAATTCTTACGAAACCCGCTTGACTTAAGGGATATCAAATTAAACTACAATCTCATGCTATAATTTCTAACATGTGAGAAATAATAATATTATGAAAACCGTTTAATTAAATAATTTACTTATTAAAATTTCCCACTTGCTAAATATTAAAAAACATGATATAATAATAACAATAAACTCAAAAACCGTCAAAAGCCCAAAGGAGGGCTCACGGGTCAGCCGGGCCTGGACCGGGCCGAGACTGAACCAGGCCTGGACCGAGCCCACGGGCCTGGTTTGGGCCTGTTTTGGTCAACCATTTCTAAAATCGTTTCTTAATATTTCCCGCATGCTTAACATATTTAAAACCCGTCAAAACAACAACAAAACAATCAAGTATCGACACAAGCCCAAAGGGCCAATTAACGGGCCAACCAAGACCGGGCAGCCGGGCCTGGACCGGGCCTGAACCGGGCCTGTTTCTCGGCCACCAGTCACGGCCACCACCAACAACAACCCCAAATTTATTTCTAACATGTTTTAATTAACAACCATCCATTTTAACAACCAATTCAACCATCATTCATACTAAAATTATGATTATGAACAAATCATCCAACATGTCAAAAACACTAAATATGTTAAAAACTCATAAAACTTAATAATAATAACAACCTAGCATGTTACTACTTAAAACCGTAAATAAAAAAACAACAACAAAAACATATGTGACATTAATTCGTCGAGTAACTCGGTAATCGTTACCTTAGCTAGCACAAAACCAAATAGCACCAAAATAAGACCTAAAACCCGTCTACTAATCTTCTTCTAAAATATACGAGTCACCAAACTCGTCTTCATAATCTTCTCCTATAAGAAATGACAAAAATAACATTATTAGTATTAAAACTTGATTTCAACAATTAAAGTGTTGAAAACGATTTTGTCGGAATTGAAAATGAAACGTACACGGAGATTAAGAGCGGAGAGGAGATTCTAGAAATATAATTTAGAACGGATTTGGCCAAGTAACGAAGGTTTTGTGACGATTTTGCTCAAGAACGATCAAGAACACCAAGAACAATTGTGATTATATTAAAGAAGGTATTAAGTAGATATTAAGTTGATTTAATATAAAATGAAAAGATAATTAGTGAGTAAGAGGGGAGGGTTGGACTGTGACACCCTCGAATTTGCGGAAAGAAAAAAAATAATTTAAATAAATAAAAGATGAGAATACGTTTCTAATAGGTTCACTGTAGTGAAAATCGGTAAATTTTAAAACCGGAACCTACTATTAAATATATTCATCATAACAAAGGTGTCTTAAAGAAAAAGGTTCATAACAAAAGGAAATAATATTATACATAAGAATTATCCAAAACGGGAGACATGTTTCCCGTATAAATACGAAAATAAAAGAGTGTATAATAATATACAATACTAAGAACCGAATATAGGTCCAAGGTAATACTTCACTCGCTAGCTCGTCAATGTACCCAAGTATACATCACAAACCTGCCAACCGCATTAAATATAAACACGGAAGCCACAGTCAGTGGGGAGTAACTCCGAGTTCTCCCAGCCACGAAATGTCGAGTTTAATAAAACATGAATAACATAAAAGAGATGTATATGGAAAATACAAAACCTTAACATATACCATATGCTTTTCATGTTATGAAACAATTAACTAACATATAACCTATCCTATGAAAGCTATCATGTGAATCTGTTAACAATCTATAACACGAGGTAGGGAAGCTGGTATGCTGGCTCAGAGGTTACATTTAAAACATGGCCCTGATACACTCAAACCCTAATCATACTAACTATCATGTGAATCAGTTAACAACCGGTAATCCAAACTCTATCAACCTTAGCCGGCTTGCATCTCACCTTCTAAGACTCATAGAATCATCAAACATTAAAGACCAATACTTCTAGAAACAGGCATAAGTTCTTAGCACAGTCAATAGTCGACTTCTGTAACTCGAGGCTATACCACAAGGTAGGAAAACATCCTAGTCCTTGACTGATCAGACCTAGCGACAACAGCAATTCCATTCCCCGTCTCATGACCAAAAGTACATAAAAATCTCTACTAGGCGACCCCCTAAGCAGAGTTGGCTAGTACTTAAGCTGGCTCCATTCCCAAAGTGGAACTATTAGGCAGCCATGCCCCGACTTGGATATAAACCCACCAAGCCGTGACACAAAAGCTATTAACCATGAACTATATACTCGTTAAAGATAGTAAGGCCTATCTATGTCATGGTCCAAGTTACTCATTTAGAATTAGAATGGTCAAGACGCCATATACTCATAATTCTCTATGGGTACTTAGTCAACACAACATATATCATACAATTACACCGTCACGGGAACAACTTCCTATCATGTGACTAATTGCATATATCATATTTCAAATATCATATCGCCTCATATCTACTAAGGCTAATTCAATAATCAAATACAACCTTACTTGAAGACAAATCCCCGACCCGAGTCCCGCGACGGGTCATCAGTCAAAACGGGGCTGACTAAATCTTAGTTTGACCAAACCCGTTTGGTCAAACCGGCTAGAAACAGAGTCTTTACCACATAGACTTGAACATAAAATCATCATATTTATTTCATGCTATTTTATTCCAACTTCTATCATGTGAATTATTAAAATCATACAAAAACCCGCTTGACTTAAAGTATATCATATTAAACTACAATCTTGTATTATAATTTCTAACATGTGAGAAATAATAATATTATGAAAACTTTTAATTAAATAATTTACTTATTAACATTTCCCACTTGCTAAATATTACAAAACACGGTAAAATAACAATAACTCAAAAACCGTCACAAGTCCAAGGAGGGAACCCACGGGCTGTTTTGGGCCAAACATGACACGGGCCTGGACTGGGCCCACGGGCCTGGTTTGGGCCTGTTTTGAGTCGACATTTCTAAACTCGTTTCTTAATATTTCCCGCATGCTTTAACATATTTAAAACCCGTCAAAACAACAACGAAACAATCAAGTATCGACCCAACCCACAAGCCCACTCACGGACCAGCCCAGACCGGACCTGGACCGGGCCTGAACCGGCCTGAACCGACCTGGTTTGGGTCGGTTTTCCAGCCCCTCTACACGGTTCCACCAACAACCAATCCCAAATTATTTCTAACATGTTTTAATTAACAAACATCCATTTTTAACAATCAATTAATCCATCATTCATACAAAAATCATGGTTATAAATAAATCATCCAAATTTGTCAAGAACACTAAACATGTTAAAAATTTCATACAACATAATAATCATAACTACTTATCATGTTACTACCAAAAACCATAAATAACAATAACATGAACAAAAACAAAGATATGTAACATTAATTCGTCGAGTAACTCGGAATCGTTACCTTAGCTAGCACAAAATCAAGTAGCACCAAAAAAATAAGAAGTATAAACCCGTCTACTAGTCTTCTCCTAAAATATACGAGTCACCAAACTCGTCTTCAAAATCTTCCCCTATAAGAAATGACAAGAATAGCATTATTAGAATTAAAACTTGATTTTCCATAATTAAAGTGTTGAAAACGATTTTGTCGGAATTGGAAATAAAACGTACGTGGAGATGAAGAGCGAAGAGGAGACTCTAGAAATATACGTTAGGACGGATTTGAACAAGTAACGAAGGTTTTATGACGATTTTGCTCAAGAACGATGAAGAACGATGAAGAACGATGAAGAACGATGAAGAACGATTTTGATTATATTAAAGAAAGTATTAATTAGATATTAAGTTGATTTATTGTAAAATGAAAAGATAGTTAGTGAACAAGAGTGAAATGGGCCGTGTAAATATAGAGGAAATATGGAGTCGGGTTTTGAAATTGTTGTTACGGGATTGACTCGGGTTTTATAATTATATTAAGGTAATTAATTAGATATTATTAGGTTTAATGATAGTTTAATCAAATATCTAGATATTAATTAGATATTATGTTATTGTAATCAAAAGAAAGGAAAATATCTAGTCCTAAGAGAGGGTGAGGGAGCCGTGTGGTATAGGTAGTAGTCGGATCTGTTTTTCAAGCGATTTGCGTAATTTAAGATGACGGATCGATAAAGTTACAAATATCTTAGATATTCGTATTATTTTAATCGAAAGAATTCAAATATCTAATGTGAGTGGAAAAAGATGACATGGGCGTGTGACTCATGCCAAAGTCGGGTTTCGGGTTTGTTTTCGGGATTTAAGTTGGCTCGGGAATAGTTAAATGATGTTCGGGTTTAAACCGTAAAACCTTCTCTTTAATTCCGAATAAATTCAAAATAATTATATTAAATTATCATAAATTCAAATAAATCTTAATAAAAATAAATTAAATTTATTATTTTTTTCAAATATAATTTCGGTCTTTCAAATTACGGGGTGAGTCGGAAAAGTCAACGAAAGTCAAAGTTGACTTAAAAACGGAATTCTCATGGAATCTCGCAGAAATTCCAAATACGAACTCGGAAATTCCAAATTCGACTGGAAACAATAAATTCCAATTTAAAACTTAAATATGCTGAAAAGTATCCGTAAAATATTTTCACTTAGAAAAATAGGGTACAATTCGGGTTGTTACAATCACCCGGTGTTGTCCTCTCAATTTTTCCTTATCCATGGTTTTGTCCTACTGGGTTTTTCATGGAAAGGTTTTAACGAGGCAACTTGTTATGCGTGTTAGGAGATCAGTGTACTAAGAAGGTTTTCATCGAAGCATCTTCTTCAGGAATGGACATCCAAGGGGGAGTGTTGTGAAAACTTATTGTGGATGCCCATAAGTCACATGTATTAAGGATACCTTTAAATGTCTTTGAATGGAGGATATATCTAGACTAGTCTTTTTATTTTCCCATGACATCACCTCTACTCATATTTGTGTATATATATACTTCATTGTACTAATGAGAAATACACACATCTCTACCACCTCTCACTCTCCTTCTTTATATTTTATAATAGAACGATAATGGGAAAAAGGATTATATATCGGATGCATTACCTCATACCCTTTTAGTTTTTAAGCTTACATATATTTTTTTCGAGTATTTACAATTACAAGTTATGTAATAATATTTTTATAGAAAAACTCAAAATTAATTTAATTTATAAGTATAGTTTTTGAGCAATATTGTATTTTTATTATCTTAATATTTAAGTAAACATGCTCAAAAAATTTATAGTAAAAACTCAAATTCTTTAAAATAAAACTCAAAAAGTTTAGTTTTTATTTTTATTATTTTTTTTTTGATGAGGGGGTTGAATCTGTTGGAGCTAGTGTCCTGCACAGTTAGTGTGATAACGTGTATAAATCTCTTACAGGTTCACGGGGTATACTTATTATTCTTATCAGTTGATTAACGTTTATCAATAACGGTTGACTTGCTAAAAGTTTGACGTTATTGTCATTTTAATGGCGGTGATCAACTGGTCCCTAAAAGTCACACCTAAAGGATGTGTTTGAGAGATATGATTATATGAAAAATATAATCATATTGATGCCTTATATGACTAAAAGGTTAGTCGATGTATATGACTAAAAGGTTAGTCAATGTAATGATGATACGATTATTTAATACGATTAAATAATATTAGCTGAGACGAATTAAATGTTAATTCGTAAATGAATATAAACTGTTATATCTAATTGATGTATATAATGTAATTATTTAATGCGATTAAATAATGTAAGCTTAAACGAATTAAATGTTAATTCGGAATTAAATATAAACTGTTATATTTAATTAGCAAATTATAAATATACGATATTTATAGTTAACGTATATATTATACAATATTGTCATAATAAATGATGTCAGTCCGGTATTAATAAATCGACTACAAAATGTTGTATGGACTTATTAATATATGACAACATAAATAACAATAATAATATATACACATATTATACATTAAATAAATAAAAGAGGAAGACTCCTATCTGGACTCCACTTCCTAATACAAGTAGAAGAAGAAGAGGGAGACTCCTCCCTCTACTACACTTGTGTTACACGGCCAAAAAGAGGAGTAGGAGAGTTTTATATAAACTCTTCTTCTCTACATGATTCATCATTCATAATTTACACAACAAAATTAGCAGTATTTTTGGTATTCATTCTAGCACAAGAAAAATGCATTTTTTGGAACATCTTGGGTGCAACAATTAGGAGAATATCGATTTCGATATTTGTTCTTAGGCCATATTTCTAGGACCAAAAGGTTGATTCTAATCTTTATGCCTTTTGTTTATGACTCGTATTTCATATATTATAATTTCGTTATAATCCTTAAATTTTATGTATGAAATATACCGATATTTCCCATAAGGGGTATCAGAGATTTATACACGTTATCACACTAACTGTGGAGGACACTAGCTCCAACAATCTCCCACTTGTCCTTACAAGTGTATGTGCGATAACCGATTCTCATATCGAAAATTTCTCCCACTCAATGTAAAATAATTTGCAAAGTCCGTATTCGCAAAGGTCGTATTTTACAAGTGATCTATATCAGGAGTGGTTTTCCCGACTAGAGAGTAACCTGACTGATAAACGAATCATTATTCGAGCATGGCCATGCATTTCAGTTACAACTCCTCGAGTGGCCCTGAGAAATAACAAAACCTGATAAAGGTTGGATATTTTCTTCAACTCGAATTCTGCAGATACAAGCACAGTATGAAATGACCTAGTAAAAATCTTCTTAGCCTCTTGTTACGGTCGACCATGAGATATTGAATTGATTTTTTCAGAAATTTTTTTTTTATTCGGCTGGAATTTTTTTTGGGCCGTGTAATTATTTATTTTTGGGCTTGTTTTTTTTTAAATTTTCGGCTGGTTTTTTTTTTTATTTTGATTCTTGTTTTTCATTTTGATTTATTGATATTGTTGTTTTAATATGTTAAGATGACAATATGATAAATTTGTAGATGTTTTAATTTACTAAGGATTAAATTAGACTGTAAATGGAAATTGTGTTGAATGTTAATGAACATTTGTTTTTGCTATATATTTTCGGTATACATGATGTTAAATTGTTATTTTGCATCATGGTTCATTAATTTTAATGATGTTCAAATCAATTATGATTAGTTGAATATTAAGATAATCGTTTTTATCATGATTTTGATATTCATTTTAATTTGTTAAATTGAATCATCTAGTTTGAATCAATGTTTAATAATGATTGAATGTTGATAATTGTACCGATCTTGTAATATTAGCAACATCAAATTATTTGTTTAATTTGTAAAAAAAAAAAGGCCGTACCTGTTGAAAAAAAAAAAAAATCGGAATTTTGTTTTTTTGTTATTGGCCAAATTTTTGATTTATGCATTATATTGATTATGTATAATTGTTGTTGTGAAAATGTTCACAATTTTTAGATACCCAATTATTTTAAAAAGGTTTAATATAATTTTGGATTAATTCATATTATACGATAATATGAATTGGATTATGCTTGATTGGAATTATTGTGAGTAATTAAGGAATTGTCACATAATTTTGATCATTTTAAATAGGTGGTTTGGATAAATTACTCTACATAATTAAGGAATTATGTCTTGAATGATTAATTTATTGTTGATGCATTTTATTTTGTTGAATGATTTGTTGAATGGTTTATTTACGTATCTTGCAATTGGCTGTAATTTGTATTACCTACTGTGGCCTTAGTTGATTATGTTTTTGTAATGATGGAAACATGATCTTGATGTAATTTTGAGATCTCGAATCTCCTTTTATTTTCTTTGAAGTTATGTTTTTAAATTAGAATGTAAATAGGTTTATATTTGTAATTTATTAAATGTAATTTGAGAAGACTAAAGATGGAGATCGGATTGCTCACTCCCGCTACATGAACCAAGATGAAACATAAAGACAAGCTTTTCGGGTCCAATCATGGATGGATTCCAAAGTTGTATTTTTGTTCATTTTGGTAGATAGGTGGAGTGTAAACTAATAAGGTTTACAATTTTAAGGAATGTTTGATTAGGCTCGCTCAAACTGATAACAATTTCATACAGAAATGGATGTTGTTTTAGAGAGGGTGAATTGTTTCAACTGAAAACTCAAGGATATGACTTAGAGAAACTCCCCTACAGCAAGGCACAAGAGAAGGGACTCAAAGACTATTTCTGAGACAGGTTTAAAGTGTTACAGCAAAGCACAAACACCCTAGACTAGACTCAAACAGCAAGCAAGCTAATCACAGCAAGGCACAGATATAACTTGACTCACAAAGCAAGACACTGATCAAACACCTTGAAGATGTATCATGCTTGACTCAAACTACAGCTCTTAGCACAAGTTTGAAAGATTTGAGGGATTTCTCAAAGTTAATTCATTCATAAAGTCTGACTAAAACAATACATACTACCCTCTTTATATAGGGAGGCTGATACAAGGTGATCCCTTGGATGTAAAGTTCATCTAAGGGCCAGCTTTGGACTTGAACTACTACAACAGCTACTAATTAAGGGCCTCACAAGAGGACGAGTTCAACAGCTAACTAGTACAGACACAAAGACACAAAACAGACTGAACAAAAAGCAATAAAGCAGTTTTTGGAGTTTTCCTGAAATGGAAATCTGTTGTTCTTGTTGTCTTGCTGCTTTGCCTGGATGTGTTGCTGCTCCTTGGGGCTCTCTACTCTTATTAGGACTTAGATAATACCTGCCTTGGACGAGGACAAGTTGACTTAAACAAAAGGAAGCCACACTCTGACTTGTACCTTCTCTGCTTTAATGTTCACTGACTCTAGCTTGGGGTGCTTGTTACTTGATTTTTTTGCTAGACTTCAAAAGGGGTTATCCTGGACAAACTTGTAGTTTAGTGGGTTGGCTTGATGGTAGGTCATGGTGGGGGTGGTTGGGATGCCCTGGTGTACCTCCTAGGTGCAGGGTTTGTTGATTGGTCTGCGTGGTCCTGAATGGCTTTGTTTCTGTCTTGTATGGGTAATGTGGACTGTGTTGGGGCTTGGCATGGCTTGCTGAGCCCTGGAATGTCTTCCTCACTTGTGTGGCTTGGCCTGGCTTGATCTTGGCCTGTCATGGCTTGTTGTTTGGACCTTGTAACTCGAGCTTCCATCTGAGGGGGTCTTGGGGTTATGCTTGTCTGGGTTGTCTGGCTTGTGGCTTGATCATCAAGGCCCCTTGGGTGAGCTCCTGCTGCAGCCTCCCCAGGTTGAAAAGGGCTTGACCTTAAGCCTGTGTCTTCCTCTCCCTCGGAGTCTTCATAGAAGGGACTAAGATCTCCAACATTGAATGTCCCATGAACTGCATACTCTCCTGGTAAATCAATTCTGTAGGCATTAGGACCTATCTTTTCTATGACTTAAAAGGGACCATATGCTCTTGGCTCTAGCTTATTCTTTCTCTTGGAAGGGAACCTTTCTTTCCTTAGATTGATCCACACTAAATCTCCTGGTGCAAAGTCTTTCTTGGCCTTAGGAACCTTGGCATTCTTCTTGTATAAATCATTGGTTTTCTCAATTTGTTTTCTGACTGACTCATGGAGTTTTAGCATTTGTTCCACCCTCTTCTTGGCATCATAGTGGATCTCTGACCTGCACACATTAGACAAATTCAAAGGCATTAAGGGGTTAGTACCATAGACCACTTCAAAGGGGGAGTGGCCTGTGGCTGCTGATGGAGCTCTATTGAAAGATAACTCTGCTTGAGCCAGCTTTAAGTCCCAATCCTTGAGAGATTTGCTGACTATACACCTCAAGATCCTTCCCAAGGTCTTGTTGGTCACCTCAGTTTGCCCATCTGTTTGAGGATGATGGGAGGTGCTGAACAATAACCTTGTATTAAGCAGCTTCCACAATGTTCTCCAGAAATTACTCATAAACTTTGTGTCTCTGTCAGATACAATAGTCCTTGGAACTCCATGTAACCTCACCACCTCATCAAGATATAGCTCTGCCACACTCACAGCATCTTCAGTCTTCTTACAGGCAATGAAATGTGCCATCTTGCTGAATCTATCCACAACCACCATGATAGACTCTTTCCCTCTTGCTGTCCTAGGCAATGCTACTATGAAATCCATACTTAAATCTTCCCAAGGTCTACATGGGACTGGTAAGGGGGTATAAGGTCCTGCTTGAAATGAACTCTTGGCTTTTTGACAAACTCCACACCTTCTAAGCACTATTTGGACTTCTCCCATCATCTTAGGCCAGTAAAACTGATCATGTAGTATGTCCACAGTCTTCTGAACCCCAAAGTGTCCTCCAAGGCCACTTCCATGCACTTCCTTGATCAATAGACTCCTATAAGACCCTCTGGGAACACACAGCTTGTTTCCCTTGAACAAGAATCCATTTTGTAGAGTGTAGGGTGAATCAATGGTCTTTGTACCCTCTTTCTGTGCTAACCAATCTTCTGCAAAGTCTGGATCTTCTTGATACATGTCCTTCATGAATTCAAATCCAAGAACCCTCTGCTCCATGGTTGATAGCAGAGTGTACCTCCTAGACAATGCATCAGCCACCACATTTTGTTTTCCCTCTTTGTATTTGCTAGAAAAGGTGAATGACTGGAGGAACTCCACCCATTTAGCATGCCTATGACTGAGCTTATGCTGGCCTCCTATGTACTTCAATGCCTCATGATCAGAGTGTAAGACAAAAGGCTTGGGCTTCAGGTAATGACTCCAATGCCTTAGAGCTCTGACAAGAGCATAAAACTCTTTGTCATATGTAGAATAGCTCAGCTTGGCACCACTTAGCTTTTCACTGAAATAAGCTACAGGTTTCTTCTCTTGGATAAGGACAGCTCCAATTCCTACTCCACTTGCATCACATTCAACCTCAAATAGGCAATTAAAACCAGGTAACCTGAGGATAGGTGCACTGCACAACAGTTTCTTCATGTATTTGAAAGCTTGCAAGGCATTCTCAGTCCAAGTGAACTCTCCTTTCTTCATACATTCAGTGAGGGGTGCTGCAATAGTGCTGAAGTTTTTAATGAACCTCCTATAGAAAGATGCTAGGCCATGAAATCCTCTTACTTATGTGATATTCTTAGGAACATGCCAAGACTGAACTGCAATGATCTTGTCTTGATCAACTGAAATGCCTCTACCAGACACCACATATCCTAGAAACTTGACTTCGTCAGTCATAAAGGTGCATTTCTCAAGCTTCCCAAAGAGTTTACTCTCCTTAACTATCTCAAACACAGCCTCAAGATGCCTCAAATGATCATCCTTGCTCTTGCTGTAGATGAGAATATCATCAAAGTATACCACCACAAATCTCCCTAGGGAAGGCCTAAGCACTTCTGTCATCAATCTCATGAAGGTACTTGGGGCATTTGACAGGCTAAAGGGCATAACAAGCCACTCATAGAGGCCATGCTTTGTTTTGAAGGATGTCTTACACTCATCTCCTTCCCTGATCCTCAATTGATGGTAACCTTGCCTCAAATCAATCTTAGAAAAGAACCTTGAGCCACTCAGCTCATCCAACATGTCATCAAGCCTAGGTATAGGGAACCTATACTTGACTGTGATGTTGTTGATAGCCCTGCTATCTATGCACATCCTCCAAGTCCCATCCTTCTTAGGAACCAATAATGCAGTACAACACATGGACTTAAGGATTCTCTTACAAAACCTTTGCTCATCAACTCTCCAACCTGTTTCTGCAGCTCTTGTGTAGCCTTGGGATCACACCTATATGCTGGTCTATTAGGTAGTACAGACCCTGGCACAAGGTCTATCTGGTGCTCAATTCCTCTTAAAGGGGGTAAGCCATCAGGAAGTTCCTCTGGGAACACTTCCTTGAGCTGATCAATGAGGGACTTAACTTCTGCAGGGATTACCTTAGACTCTCCTTCCTGAATGATAAGTGATATTTTGTACTGATTTATCCCCCGTTTTAGCTCGATTTCTATACGATTTATGCACTTTGTTAAGTGATTAACGAGCTAATATTGCTATTCTAGTTTTTTTGCGTGTTTTGACTCGTTTTATAGGAAATGAAGCGGTTTTGCTATATTTTCCTACTTTATGGAGCAAAGACACTAGGATACGAGTTTTTAAGGAATTGATGATAGCCAGTTCACGATTTGATTACGATTCCGCTACATCTTTCCTCGAATGGACTCAATTTGGATTTTGGCTTTGAACTTTGAGAGGAAACCTCAACCCAAGTCAAGAGAAGATCAGCCCAAGCCCAATTCCGTGGTGCATTGACTAAAGACCAAGGCATAGGATTCCGTGCCTAAGATGAAAAGACGGAAAATTCCAATTACACAAAAACCCGATCGGATTGCATAATACTCGATCGCGTATTTCTGCAAGAAGACGTTACTTGGCTCTTCTTCAATCCGAGCTTAAATGGGTGGTTTAATGCTTTGACTAGGGTACGAATTTGCAAGAGGGATCAGCAGCCATGCATCCCTATAAAAGCCAATGACCATGCAATCATCCAAGCATCATCTTTTTATCCAATTATCTACTATCATCATCATCATCATATACATTTTCATATCATCCTTAGCATACTTTCTTACAAGTTTTTATAGTTTTCTTAGTATTTCTCTAGTGTTTACTTAGCTTTTGTTATTGGATATTTGTTCTTACTTTCATTCTTATATACTCATATTCCAATTCGGTAATTCTCTAATCTTAATTTACTTATGCAACTTTAAACGTCATGAATTATAATCTCACTAGTATCATTTTCATAATATTGTTGTTATTAGGAAATCAAAATAAAATTAATCTAGTCAAAACCAAAACATTGTTTAGCATGTCACATTATAATTTACCTAATCAAATAATCCTAAAAATTGTTATTAGAATCATTGTTAACATAATCACCATAATCACTTTAGTATTTATATTTCATAGTTTAATTTCATACATCTTTTTCTTGCTAATATACTTAATCACATAATCACATAGATTAGATTAATTCTAATATTGTAAAATTATCATTGTGTAAATAAAATAAATAGAGTTGTAATATTTGAAATGATTTACGAGTTAAATGAATTAAAAGAAGAGTAGTTACCAATTGAACCATCTAAATTGTTTCTTCCTTTGGTCGTGTCAAATTCTATAACTTTGTTTAGTGGCCATAAGCAATTGTTTGTATTAGTCATTTCTATCTTTATAACGGTAGTTGGGATAGGAATTAGGACTGTCAATAGGGGTTTAGTGACTTAACCATGCTGAAAGGACGTTAGGACCCACTAAAAGGTCGGTACGAATCCGGAAGGAATATACCGCTACAAGGCCTAGACAATCATAGTAATTCTAATATTGATATCTATGAGACTTTTAATGAGTTTTACATGTATTTCTCTTTCACTATATCAACTTGATTAGTTAGTTTACTTTATCGTTTTAGATAGTTTATTTTATTGTTGCTTATTTAGTTTACTTTATCTTCATTTTATTTCTATTCTTAGATAGTTTATTTTATTGTTATCTAGCTAGTTTATTTTATCGTCTTTCTATTCTCGTTCTTAGATAGTTTACTTTATTATTATTGTCTTGTTTATTAGTTTAGTTAGTTAGACTTTCAATATTGTCATTTAAATATCGTCTTTAGATAGAATTTAGTTATTGTTATTCAGATCAGAGGATTTCCCCGATCGGGTACGTGACAACCCGATCGGGTATGTCTTCTGTTCTGGGTTTTTATTTTGCAATTTACATATTTGTTCTTTACATATCGTCATTTATATACTTGTCATTTTATTTTATGTTAATAGTTTAGACAAACAACTCAAGTGACTCGAATCTAAATGAAAACCAATCCATAGCAATTCATAAGTAACACGTACTCCCTGAGGATCGACACCCTACTTCCCTAATTACATTCCTTATGTTGTTAGCCTAAGTGCGGGTAATTATTTTTGTTCGGGACCGCGACAGAACAGACCACTGAATTTCCTTTGATAGCAACATCAATATAGATTGCTCTTCACTACACTCTTTGACCATTGCTGATTCAGACAGAAACAAGACTCCACTAAAGTCTTCAGCCATACTGGGACTCCCATAGCTTTTCTGATGTGGTGGCAAGGGGGCTAATGTCACCTTCCTGCTCCCATGCTTGAAGGAATAGGTGTTGCTTCTTCCTTGGTGTATGAAGCTTTTATCAAACTCCCATGGCCTTCTTAATAACAAGTGACAGGCATCCATTGGAACCACATCACACAATACTTCATCTTTGTACACACTTCCAATTGAGATTGGGACCATACATTGCTTATCCACCTTAACCTCTGCTCCCTTACTCAGCCATCTCAACTTATAGGGGTGAGGGTGATCTTGAGTGCTCAACTTCAGCTTATCAACCATAGTAACATAGGCCACATTGGTACAACTACCTCCATCTATAATAAGGTTACAAACCCTCCCTTGTATGGTACATCTGCTCCTGAAAATGAGGGACCTTTGATCCTCCTCCAAAGGTATCTGTTGTGAATGCATTACTCTCCATAGGACCAAGCTGTGGCCTGTGTCAGGGAGTGCCACTATTGCCTCCTGACTAGACTCTTCTTCCTTACTCACCACTTCTTCAACCTCAGGCTCATCCCTCTCATACTCAACTAGGCCTTATTTCTCCCAAGTCTCAACCTCCATTATAGTTAAGGTCTTCTTAGAAGGGCAATCCTTCCTGAAATGTCCATAACCCTGACATTGGAAACACCTAATTCTGTTCTCTGTCATTGAGGTGCTTGGCTTCTGACCCATGATGCCTTTTCCCTTGTCTAAGGTGGGTGGGGGTGCTGTCTTAGGGGTATCAATGGTCCTCAACCCACTGTAAGGTCTGGTTTGAAAAGATCTAACAGGCTTTAGTGTAACAGATTTAGTCTTTCCTATCTTTTCAATTCTCAAGGATAAGTTAACAATATCATCAAATGACCACAGAGGTTGCATCCTAACCTTGTTAGCAATGCTCTTGTCTAGACCTTCTAAGTACCTAGCAATCCTTTGCTCATGTTTCTCATTTATGTCACACTGCAATGTGAGCTGTTCAAACTCTCTC